>PUFA01001358.1:0-44291 GCA_003508835.1 Eonycteris spelaea
TCAATTTATCTATCTATGTATCTATCTATTCGATGAAAGATAGATATTAATCTATTATTCTCTCTTTATCAACCTATTTATCTATTCTACCTATTTATCTACTTAGGTATGTACCTATCTCTTTATCTATCTGTCTATGTATCTATGTATATATCTATCTTTTTTTCTTTATGTCTATTTCACTATTATGTATTTATTTTTTCTATATTAATATATCTATTTATTTATCTATATTTATGATATTATATAAGTATCTATTTATTTATCTATCATTTATATTTCTGACATTTTCTTTGGTATCTATTTATTGTTTTAAATCTCTTTTTCTTTGTATTTCTTTATGTTTTTATCTGTCTACATGTGTAATATCTAAATATCCTACTATGTATATATTTATATCTGAGACTATTATTCACTAACTTAATGATTAATATATCTATTTTTTAAAGATTTTTTTTTGGTCTGATTTTGCCTCTATCGGTCAAATTATTTATTCATCTATTTATCATTTTTAGTTTAATATATCTTTTTCAAAGTATCAGTTTATCTATGTATGTATTTATTTATCTGTCAGATTACAGATAGTTATTAATTTAATTTTCTATCATTCCGTTTATCTTTATTAATCTATTTGTCTATTCTGTATATATCTATCTTATGATTCACCTTAGTAAATCTGTCTATTGATCTATTTATTATCCACCCATTTCTCTACCTATGTATATAACACCTATTTCACTGTTTTCTATAACTAGACTATTTTTTCAATATACCTTATGATAGGTTTATCAATCTATATAAAGTTTTGTTTTTTAAAAAATCTGTAGTTTTTTTTTATCAATCTATTAATCTATTTATCTATTGTCCAGGTATTTTTCTATCTCTCTGTCTCTCTCTGTCTCTGTCTCTGTCTCTTTCTCTCTCTCATCCATCTATCATTTATCTATTTGTTTTTCCATTTATCTATATGATGCCTTTTCTTCTATCTTTATTCATTTATTTATCTATCAAAATATCTTTCTATCTCTTCATTTTATCATTTATATATCTATTCATCAGTTTATCTATTCAATGATGCATTCATTCATTAATCATACAATCTATCTATCCATGTATCTCTCTAACATCTATCTATCTATATATCTATATATTTACCTATCTCTTCTATTATCATTCTATTAATTCAATCACCCTTTTACCCATTCGTATCTATCGGTCGATCAAAAGACTTCTTCACTGAACCATCAATTTATTTATCATCTCAATATTCTTCAATTTACGTATCTATTTGTGCATTTATCATATTGTATATAATCAAGCTTTGGGGGTCTTTTATCTATCTATCATTCTATTTATTTATTCATTCTTTAATTGTCCACTATCTATCCAACCATCATCCATCCATCCATCCATCCATCTATCCATCCATCCATCCATCCATCCATCCATCCATCCATCAAAACATCCATCCATCCACTTATGCATGCACTATCTATTTATCTGTCTATCTGTCTATCTACCTATCTCTCTATCTGCCTATCTATCATCTGTCTAAATTTATCTCTCTCTGTATTTACCTCTCTCTCTTATATATCTACCAACTATTCATCTATCTACCAACTCTCTTGTATCTATTTATCAATCTCGTTATCATGTGTTCATGTATTTATGTATCTATCAGCTATCTATGTATTATTTCTCTGTTCATCAATTTATCCATCTCCTCATCCGTCCAACCGTTCCTGTGTCAATTTATTTATCTCCTGTCTATTTTGTATTTATGTTCATTTTTTTAATCTGTCTCTCATTCTAGATTACTCAAACTTATGTCTTTTTATTTATACATCTATGTAATTACTATAATCGTATTTATCTTCTACTTACCTATCTATTATCTATCTATCTATCTATCTATCTATCTATCTATCTATCTATCTATCTGTCTATCTATCTATCTATCTATCTACATCTCATCTATCTGTCTAATCTCTCTCTCTCCATCTACATATCATCTATCTACTCGTCTAATCTCTTCTCTCTCTCTATCTATCCATCATCTATCTATCATCTATCTACTAATCTATTACTCTTTGTATATCTTTTTCAATTATTTATCTTTTATTAATGTAACTCTCAGGAAATCTCTTTATTGATGTATCTTTTTTCTCTCTATCACATAGCTGTGCATTATTTTAACCATGAATTTATTCATGTGTCTGCGTAGTTATTACCTATTGATCGATCGATCGATTTATGTTTTAATCTTAGTATGTTTCTTTTTATTTATTTCTTAATTTATCATAATGTCGATATTAGTTTGACTCACTGGTTCTTGTCTTTATGTTTCTTAATATTTATTGGTCTTCTATTTATTTATCTAACCATCTCTATCTCTATCAATCATCTATTTATTCTCTATGTATCCATCACTATTTATTTTTGGATATCATTTTTTATCCCTATGTAAATAACTGTGTATTTCTCTTTTATCATCTCTCTTTTATTCTTTATGTCTATCCATGTGGATATATTTATCGATCTCTATATATCTGTCTAAATATTTAACTGCTGAGTTAATCTTTATTAATCTATGTGGCAATATAATAAATTATTATTAAGATTCTCTGACTCACCAATCCTTCATGTTTCTTAGTCTAATTTGTGTTCTATCTATTTATCTATTCACATATCCACATGTATTTTCCATTATAGTTTTGTCTCTTTTGATTACTATTTATATCTATTTTTCTGTCTATTCATCTATTGTTGTATTTACTGTGAAATATTTTTATCTTTGTTTATTTCTTCAAGTATTCATTTATCTATTGATCTATTTATCTAGTATGTTCTATGCATCCGTCTATTCATCTACCCCAAATATTACTATTGTTTTTACCTTCCATGCAACTATCCATTTATTCACCATCTATTTAGCCATCCGTCATCCACACTCCAATTCATCGTCACATATTTTATCAAATTCTCTTTTATCTTTTATTCTATTTGTCCGTCTATTCATCCATTCATCCATCCATTCATTTCCATCCTTCCATCCATCCATCCATCCATCCATCCACCACCCATCCATGTCTCAACCATCTATCCATCCATCTATCCATTCTTCTATTATCTAGCAATCCATCTACCTATGTATCTATCTATCTATCACTAGCATCTATCTATCTAACTCTGTATCTATGCATTTTTCTTTCTTTTTATCTATGTATTTATGTATCTATAATATGTTATAATCTCTGTAATATCTTCTTTGCTATGTCACTGATTTTATTTTTTTATCCATGCATGTATCCGTTTATATATCTATCATCTATAGTGTAATCTATCTCTGTTTTTATTTATCTATGGAATATCTTTTCATCTACCTTTTATGTATCTATGTCTCTATCTTTCGATGTAACATATTTATTTATATTTCCTTAGCTTATGTATAATTTTCTAATTTTCTTGCCATTGTTAGAGTTTTATTTGGATTCATCTGTGTATGTATGTATGTATGTTTGTATATGTGTACGAATGTATGTATAATGTATGTATGTGTGTATGTATGTATCTGTGTATCTGTCTATCGTCTCTCTATCATCTATTTGTCATCATCTATCTACATTGATTATTTCATCCATCCATCATTTGTCCATCCATCCATACATCCTTTTAATTATCTATCTGTTTTTGTATGTATGTATTGATCTTTCATTTAATTATCGCGTATCTATCTATCTTTCAATGATTCTATTTATCTATTCCCCTTTATATTTTTTAAACTACCACTCGGGTATTTATTTCTTTATATATTCATTTATTTTTCCGTCTATTTAATTTTCTATGTAATTTTTCCCTATTTTATCAATTTACTTACCTGTCTTTTTCACTATTCAATCCTTCCTCTATTTCATTTTTATTTATCTACCTATTTGCTCATCTTTTTATCTATCTAATCGTTTATTTATTTATTTGTGCATATTTATCTATCTTCCTTTTTATCATTTGTCTATTTCTTTGTTTACGTATCTTTAGTTAAATTCTGTATTTATAATATTTTATAGTATTTATTCATCACGTATCTGTGCATCCAGTTATTCATTCATCATTTCATTCATTTCGACATCTGTCTATCATCTTTCTCTCTGTCTCTCTATCTCTCTGTCCTCTATGTATCTATCAATCATCTATCTAATTGTCTGTTAAAGATTCTGTTTGTCCAATTATCTAATTTTCTAGGTATCCTTCATATTTTTATCCTTCTATTTATTCATTCATCTACCTTCTTATTTATATATATCATTTTACATTCATCCTCATCTTTCTTTCTATGGATCTTTTTTCATATATCGTTTTATTTTTCTTGCCATCGATCTACCTATATAGCTATTTACATAATGTTTCTTCATTCATTGTTTATTGCATTATCTACATGTGTGTTTTCATCTGTGTATCATCTAGCTATTTATTGGTGTATATTAATAATCCTTTATTTTCCTAAGGTTTTATAACTACCTTTATATGTATGTATGTGTGTGTGTATGTGTGTATGTGTGTATGTACGTATGTATGTATCCAGCTAGCTAGCTAGCCAGCTAGCTAGCTAGCTATATCTGTCTGTTATTCTTTATTACTCTCATTTCTTCTTTTATCTATCTGACTATCTTCCATGTATCTAAGTAGCATCTATTTATTTACCTCTCTCTATATCAATCATTTTTTTATCTTTCATCTATGTGTGCTTCCATCCATTTATAAATTTATTAATTTTATCATATCAATGTACCCCTCATCACTCCATTCCTTTAATAATGCACTTATCTATCCACCTGTCAATTAATTTATATATATATTTGTATATCATTCCGTTTGTTATTTATTTAACTAGCAAACTATTGTTATACTTATCATCTTTCCATGTATCCGTCTATCTATGTATCAATCTTTTATCTTACTATTTTTCATCTATGTATTTCTGTCCAACTATATATCTCTTATTTATGCACTTTTCTCGCATTTATCTCTATGCATGTATGTACACATGTACGTATGTATGTATGTATCTACCTACCTATTTATCTATTTTTCTACCTCTGTATCTTTCTATCAATGTAAACTGTTTTATTTGTCTTTATTAATCTATATCTTAACATATGAAATAATAATCATATTTTCTAACATACCTTGTCTTTATGAATTTTACATTTTATTTCTGTTTTGTATATTATGCATCTATCATCTATCTAGCGATCTTTTTAGCTATCTATCTATCTATCTACCTACAATCTATCTATCTATAATCTATCATCTATATATCTTTCTAGTTATTTATGTATGTTTCCTTTACTCTATATGTGCCTATTTTGTGGTTTACCTATTTTCTAGTTTTCATCTCTTTAATTTATCCATTTTTATGTATATATCTATCTTATATTTGTCCATCCGCACATTCATCCATTATTTCATTCATCTATCCATCTATTTTCTATCTTTTGTCTATCTATTCACCTATGCACATCTATTCATCTTACATTCATTTAACTATTCATCCCTTTTTTCTTTCATTTATTCATTTACCTTTCTATGGAGTTATCTCTGTGTCTGTGTCTGTCTCTGTGTCTGTGTCTGTCTCTGTCTCTCTCTTCGTCTCTCTCTCTCTCTATCTATTCAACTATCTATCTATCACATCTACCTGTCAATAATTCCATTTATCTATTCACCTACCTGTGTCTCTATCATCTTTTTAAATCTGTTTTTTATCTATGTTTTGTTTTATAAACTTTATTTCACTCACGTTTGTCTCCCAGCTATTTATTTCTTTACTTACACATATTTATGTATAGTTTTTATAATTGCTCTACCTGTGTGTTTGCCTATCTTTATATCATGTATTTGTCTTGTTATCTCTCTTTATCTTTATTTATTCATATCTCTATTTACATGTCATCCAATCTATTTATCTATTTTTTTCTATATCTGTCTTTTATATGTATCTATTTACTCATCATTCTATTTATGCTCTATTTCTCTATCTACTTTTTAATTTTTCTACCATCTCTTTATCTATATATTTTCTAACTCTTTCTCCATCATCTTTCTCTCTACCTATCTATATCTCTAGCCGTTTAATATTTTCTGTATTTATTAATCTATGTATTAATTATCATTTTTGTATCTATCTTGTATTCATTTATGTATGTATGTTCTATTTATTTATCTATCATTTAGGAACCTACTATTCCTATGTCTATGATCTATCTACCTTCTCTCTATCTTTTTATCTCCCTATCTATCTATCAATCTCTCTTCGATCTATTTATCTATCACCTCATATTTTTCTGTCAAATATTCTATTTATTTTTCATGATTCTATTCAGCTATTATTTAATCTATCAATCTATTTATCTATTTATTATATAGTTTATAAACCCTTTTTACCTATTTTTACCTGCGTTCTTATCTATTTCTCTATCTTACATATATTCACATATATTTCTTGCCATTGATTTAACTATGTATCCATCTATTCATTCTTTCTTTATGTATGTTCCTATCACCTTCTGTTTATCTCTCTTTGTATGTATAAATTTTCTCATGTTTTATATATCACCTTTTTATCTCTACATATGTGTCTATCTATTTATCATGTTGCTTGGTAGCTATCATTCATCACTTTATCTTTCTCTCTACCTATTTATATATCTAAGTTCTGTGTGTATCTTTATCATTCTATCTCTTCGCATAACAAATTATCATTATTTTCTCTAACTCTATGATCATTGTCTTTATGTATCTTACCTTTTATTTGTGTTCTGCCTATCTACCTTTTTGTCTATCCATTTAAATGTTTATCGATCATCTCCTATCTATGTATGTCTCTGATCTATCATTCTACTCATCCATTCATCTATTTGTCCATCCTTTCATCCATCCATTCATCCATCAATCTATCCATTTATTCATTCTTCCGTCCATCCATTTTCTCTCTCTCTCTCTCTCTCTCTCTCTCTCTCTATCTACCTACCTATCATCTATCTATCTCTCTATCTATGTACCTATCTATATGTATCTATCTATGATCGATCTCTTTATCTAACAATCTCATATATATTTATTCGATAATTTTATTTTTTATTAACCTGTGTATCTATCATCTAATTTTCATTTATCAATCTGTTTATCTATGTATTTATCTTATAAACTTTTTTCACCTACTTTTATTTATCTTTTAATGTTACACGTAGTCATCTCTATTGTCACTGATCTAACTATATCGATTTATCTCTCTATAAATCTCTCCTCTATTAGTGTTTCAATTTTCTATATGTCATCTATTTAGTTCAATGTATGTATGTATGTATGTATGTATGTATGTATGTATGTATGTATCTATTATTGTGTATTCCTCTTTTTACCATTTTTCTGTGCATTTATCTATCTGTTAATACATCTAAGTTCTGTTTGTATCTTTTTTATTCCATCTTCATATATCAAATTATCAGTTCTTTTTATAACTGTCTGATCATTGTTTTTAAGAAACTTACACTTTATTTGTCTTTTATCTACTGTCTTTATCTATGTGTGCATATTTCTTGTATATATCAGCTAATATCAATTTATGTATCTAATCTCTCATGATTCCCATTTATTGGTCCATTCATTAATTCTTTCATCCATTCATTCATCTGTATATACATCTTTTAAATTTATGTATTTTCCAGTTTTTCTTTATATGTATTATGTATCTGTGTATCTATCTGTCTATACATCTATGCATCTATGTATTCATGTATGTATGTATCTGTTTATCTATTAATGTATCTTTTTATCACTCTATCAGCTATCAACTGTCTATCTAAGCCTCCGTCCATCCATCTATTCATTTCTCCATTCATTTTATTTCACTTTATACAACTCTTTGTTCATGAGTCTCTCTATCTATTATCTATTTATCCTTCATCTATCCACATAACTATCATGGTTAATAATTCCATTTTTCTCTTTATTCTTGTATATATAGATTTACCTATCTATATTGCTATCAGCAACTTTTAACCTTTTATTTATATATTTACCTATTTTTCTATATAACAATTTTTATCAATCTGGTATCTATGTATCTATGTATCTATGCATCTATGTATCTATGTATATGTATGTATGTATGTATGTATGTATGTATGTATGTATGTATGTATCTATCTATCTATCTATCTATCTCATCTATCTATCTATCTATCTATCTACCTACCTATCATCTTTCTGTCTATCATCTTTCTCTCTATCTATCATCTATCTATTGTCTAGCTATCATCCAAGTATCCATCTATTTATCAGTTATCTATCTCTCAAAAATGCTATTGAACAGTTTACCTATTTATTCGTCACTCTATTTATCATGTTAATGCATCTATTTGTCTGTCCATGTGTTTATCTTATGTTTTTTCAAAATTTCCCTTTACCTAGCTATCTGTTGAACACATATTCATCTATCTTTCCTGTCATTAATGTATATATTTATCTATGTATTTATCTATTTATCTTTCTTTTGTTTATTTGTCTGACTGTATCAATATTCCTTCATATCTCTATTTCCATGTTTAATTACATATCTAGTGCTTTATTTATCAGTATGTAGATAAATGTCTATTTAATCATCCCCTCAATTTATCTTATATTTATCTTTTTATCTATTTTTCTATTTACATCTACCTAACCATCCATCATTACATCCATTCTTCTATCCAATCTTCAGCCATCCTTCAATCTATTTATCCACCATCTATTCTTTTTCCTATCAATCTTTCTATCTATCTATTTTATATCATCCATCCCTCTATCTATCTCTCAATATCTATCTATATCTTTACTTATGTCTGTTCTATATTACATAGATATCTATGTATCTATCATCTTCTCAGCTATTTAATCTTCAACCTTTTTATTTATTCATCATCTATGTATTATCCGTTCATTCACCATTTTTTCTTTCATCCATTTGTCTTCTCATCATTTATTTTTCTCTATATTTGTGTATCTATAATCTCTTTGTTTTTCTGTATGTCTATACATTGAGTCATCCCTCTATTATTTATCTATCTATGATCTATTTTTTCTATGTATGTATGTATGTATGTATGTATGTATGTTTGTATGTATGTATGTTTGTATGTATGTATCTATCTATGTATCTATGTATCTATGTATCTAGTATCTATCTATCATCTACGTTTCCATCTATCTTCATACCTATGTAATGATTTATCTATGTATCATCTAACTGATGTATCTTTTTGAATCCATTTGCCTGTATTTCTATCTATTTAGTTTTCCATCCACTGATGCGTCCGTCAAATCATTTTTCCATTCATCAATCCTTCTAGCTAAGTCTATTTTCTATCTATTTATCTACCTTGCTCGCTAGTATTTGTCATCTATCTATATATTTATCTTTCTCTTTTTCTATTATTTGTTTTTGTTTCTATCTATTTATTCATCTATCTACAAACTATCTGATATTTACTCATTATCCTACCACTTATTTATCTAGCATTGTATATATCTATCATCTATCATCTATCTGTCTATTCATTCACCCACCTTTTCAATCATCCATTTGTTCATGGATCGCTTCATCTATCATCTCTCTATTTTTAATCTGTGTATCATCGTTCTAAATATCTGTCAATGTAGTTTTGGGTGTAGTTGTTTATTTATAAATCTATTAACTGTCTATCCATCGATCTATTTTTCTATATATCTATACAGCAACTATGAATCTGTTTCCCTGTTTATATATATATATTATAGGTATCCATCTCTCTGTCCAACTATCTCTCTATGATTCTAAATATTATCAATTCATTCATGTTACTATTTCTTGATCTACCTATGTATCTATCAACAATCTATCTATTTATGGGTCTATATCTCCATCCTTTTACTTATTTTTCCATATGTCTATTTAATTATCTATCTTTTCATCGATAATTTATTAATTTCTTTATTTTCAACCTACTTATCAATCTTTCTATGTATGAATTCATCATCTACGTATTTATCTGTCTGTATGTATATACACCAATTTATTTTTCTACTATTTATCTATCTATCCATCATCTATCTATCTTTCCATGTCGTTTAATAGCTATCATTTGTTCATTTGCCCACCTATGTATCTATTTTTATTTGTTTATCATCTTAATTATCATCTCTTCATCTATCTATTTACTTTCTTATCATTTATCCATCGATTCATCCAAATAGGCTTTCATATATTATTCTATCCATCTATAATTACACCACCCAAGCACCTTTTTGTTTCTTTATCATCTATCAATCTATCTGTCTGTCTGTCTGTCTATCTATCCATATCTATCTATCCATTCATCTATCTATTTATGTATCATCTAACATCTATTTGTCTATCTTCTTAGTATCTACTTATATTATGTCTCTCTTTCTATCTATCAATTACCCTGTCTACTGTTTATCTATCTCTCATTTATCTATCGTCATCATCATCATCACTATCTAGCTATTTAGAATTTCTTTTTCTATCCAACTCCTATTCATCTCTTTCTTTATCTATTTATCTCTTCTATCTATTTATCTCGCTACCAGTTAATGAATCTATCTTTCCATCTATCTTTCTACTTATCTATCTTCTGTCTACCTAACACAAATTGGTACTACTATTATTTAATTAAAACCAAAACACATATTATTTTATCTAATGATAGATATATCTTTTATATATATGGTCGAGCACCTCTTTGTGTTTTGTATGTATGCATACCTATCTGTTAGTGAAGATATAATTTATCTATCCATTTATTTTTCTATGTATCTATACATCTTTAGATTTTGTACCTATCTATTTTTTCTGGAAACCGAACTAGTGGCGTATCTATCATCTATGTCTTTATGTAGCATCCACATATATCTTTATCAATCTACTACTTATATACAATTATTAGTATCTATTCATAAATCGCTGCTAGTTCTGTCTGTGTATATTACTAGATATTTGTGTTCGGTGTTTTGACCTTTTTATCTATCAATCTATGTATCTATCTATAAACCTATCTTTTTTACTATCATTTTAGTTATTCATTTCAATCTCCATGGTTTAATTCATCCTGCTATATTTTTATCTCTCTTTCTACCTGTCGTCTATCAATCTATCTCTCTCTATTCATTTTTCTGTCTATCAGCTATTGTTATATCTTTCTATATACCTATCATCTATGCTACCACGTATCCTTTCTTGGATTCCTCTACCCATTCAGTTATTTATTCATCCTTGTATTTTCCTATCTATCTAGCATCTATCTAGCATCCATCTATTTATCTGTTTATCATCTATTCATCTATATGATTTCATATTTTTAAATACCTCTATTTCTGTCTTTCTCTGTCTATCTAATTATCTCTAAATTTCCTTACCTACCTATATTAATTTCTCTATCACCCTCTATCGATTCAATAAGTTATCTCTGAACCAATATATTTTACTTGCCTAATGATCCCTCACTACGTATGAAAGTGTTGTCTTTATTTGGCAAATATCTGTCTAATTTATGTATCTACATGTTAAAATACTATTAATTCATTGCACATCTGTGCTTTTATTTATCTATTTAAAGTCTGTATTGATGTATCTTAATTTGTGTTTTAAAATAGTAAGTATTTTTGTATATTTCTAATTGACTGGTCGTAGCTTTGCCTATGTATCTTACCATTTATTTTTGACTAATTTCTTTCATTTATCTACCTATTTATATCTTCATTTATCTCTCTGCATATATGTCTACATATCGATGTATCATTATCTAACTTTCATATGTATCTTTATGAATCTCTATCTTAACATTTGAAGATATCAGAATGTATTTTTACATCGCTGATTTTACTTTCTGTCTATGTATCTTAGAATTTATTTAGATTCCATCCATTTCTCCATCCACTATCTGTCATGTATCTATCTATTTATCTATCCCTATTAATCTGTCTATATCAGTATCATTTATTTATTCATTTATCTAGGTTTCCATCTATGTATCTAATGTCTCTGTATCTCTCTCTCTTCCTCTATATATCATCTGTCTGGGCATCCATTGAACCATTGACCTATTTATCCATCCATCATGTAAATCATATATCTACCTATTTATTCATCTTTCACATATCGTCTATGTAACTGTCTATTAATGTATCTATGGACCTATATTTCTACCTATCATCTATGTACTTTCTATATATCTATCATCTCATTATCTCTCGTATCTCTATATCTATCATGTATCTATCTATATATCATCTATATATTTACATTTCTATTTATTATCTATTTATTCTATCTGTCATGTAAGCACGGTTCTATCGGTCTATTTATCTAACACTCTCTCTATTATCTATTTATTCTTGGGTCTAATCGATGGTCTATGTATGTGTCTATGTATGTACGTATATGTGCGTGCGTATGCGTCTGTCTATCTGCCTACCTATAACTTCAGTATGTATATTTATCAATCTGTCACTTATTCTGTCATTCTCAGTATATTTTTCTAACTCCCTGATTGTTGTCTTTATGTATCTTTCTGTTTGTTTTGGTCTATCTATGTTTTTATATATTTATGTATCTATGTATCTATGTAACCATGTATCTATGTATCAAGCTATCTATCTATCATCTACCTTTCTATCTTTTTATCTATTTTTGTAATCTTTTTCTATATATTTATGAAGATACTTTTAATCTTTCTATTTATCTTTTTATATCTCTGACTATTCATTTCTTTCTTTATCTCTTTATCTATCAGTTCCTTGAATCTATTGCTCTATCTTTTTACCTATCTTTCTATAAGTCATGTCTTAATTTATTTTTCTATCCATTTATATATCACCTGTCTCTCCATCCATACATTCATCTTTTTATTCATTCTTTCTTTTCCATGTATTCATCTCTCTATTTATTTATCTAGTTCAATTTTATCTATAGTTGTCTATTGATTCAATACTATATCGCTAAAATAATTTTTAGCTTACCTAATTATTGATGAAACTTGTGAAATTGTACTTAATTTAATAACATTTGTCTCGTAGACTATGTATTTTAATATCTAACTATTATTCTATCATTCATTATTATATTTATCTATCAATCTATTTGTCATATGTTCATCCATCCTGTCAACCATTTTTCATCTGTACATCTATTTACCTATTCATCTTCCTATCTACGTATGTATCCAAAATTTACGTATCTATATATCTTTCCAATTTCCTACTTTCTGTATAATTATTAATCTAGTTTTAACTATAGAAAATATCATCAAATCATTCATTTTTGTCCTTATTTATCTTATTAGTTTTTCTGTTCCACTTATCTATTTACTTACCTATCTATTTATGTCTGTACGTATATACGTACGTACGTATCTATCATCTATCTATCAATGTATCTATCTATCATCTACCTACCCATTTATCTATTTCTATCAGTTTTATTTTATCCATTATCTATGTGCGTAGCTATCTATCTATCTATTGCTCTCGCTGTGTTTTTTCTGTTAACATTTATTTGTGCAACTATGTAACCATCCAAAAACTCATCTATCAATGTATCTATCGTCATTCGACACATCTATATTTCTATCTCCTTATCTATCTTATTTGTATATAAGGTAAGTTTTTCTTTTTGAATCTAAATTATACATTTGGATTATTCTTATTTATGTATTTATTTAGTTATTTACTTGCTTACTTATTTATTTATCAATTATCTACTTTTCCAGCATTGTATTTATCCTGGATCTATTTATCTGTTTATCTACCTACCTACCTATCTATCTATCTATCTATCTATCTATCCATCTATGTCTTTATTTCTATCTCTTTAGTTTATGTATGTAACCTCTGTACGTATGATCTTAATCTATCTCTTATCTCATCAAATTATCAATATCTTTCTTTATGTCCCTGTCTCTATGTTTGTGTATCCCATTTTTTTTTCATTCTCTGGGCATTCTATTATATAGCTATTTAATTATATCAATAAGAAGTAAACAGATAAATAAGTAGATAGACAGATGAATGAATGGATTGTTGGAGGAATAAAGGATGATCCTTAGGGAAATAAATAGGTTGATTAGTAGAAAGATGGAATATCAACAGCACGGAAAGTACATAGAGAAGAAGATAGATCCGTCGTTAAATTTCGCATTTGATATTTTTATGTATTAACACATAGATTAATAAAGATATACCAAGTTTAGATAGTTGATAGTTATAGCTAGGTAGATTGATAGATGATAGATAGATAGAGACATAGATAGATTCTAGATACATACATAAAGGAATACACATATACATAGATACATAGATAGGTAAATAATTACAAGGATGATACATAGATGGATACACAAATATATATATCCATACCTATATAAGTAGATACATAAATACAGAGAACACATTTAAAGAGTAAGAGATATAAGGAAAATGATGTTAAATTAATAATGTGAAATATGAAGACATAGTTTAATAAAGACACAAGCTGTTCTTAGATGTATAGATATGTAGACACATTGAGAGATAAATGGTAAATAGGTAGTTAAAGATGTAGATAGCTAGAAAAATGATAGATAGAGGTAGATCAGAAATAAAAATAGAAATAGTAAAAGATATATAAATAAACAAATAATAAATGGAAACAGAGATAGGGAAAATAGTTGATAGATCGATAGAGAGGTAGATGATAGTTATGGAAATAAACAGATGGATGCATAGATAGATAAATAGATAAGACAGATGAAAAGTATTATATCGATAATTAGAATAACATAACTTATAACACATAGCTAAATCGGTAAATGAATGTATATGTAATTCTTGCATTGACAGATATATAGATATTTACATAAATAACAGCTAGATGGATAGATCTGTGAAAAGATACATGCATTAATAAATATTTAACTGTGTAAAATGTAGATAAAATGATTGGTAAACCAATAGGTAGAGATATATAAAAATATATAAAAAATTAATTGATTAAAGATTGACCGACAAACAGGTATACAAATGAGTAATAGAAGGATATGTATATAGAGATAAATTGATATATAATTAGATAAATAAAAAATGGACGGATGATAGAAAGACAGAGAATTAGATATATAAGGAGAGAGAAAGTAAACCAATGATAACATAAGGATATATAATAGAAAGAGAAATGAATAAATAAATAAATAGAATACAAAATATAAAGAAAGGCACATAGATAGATAGATAGATATATAGAGAGATAGATAGATAGATAGATAGATAGAAAAAGATAAATAGAAAGATATACAGACAAAAGGAATGATCAGTGATTACCAATACATAATGATAATTTGATATATCAAGAGATAGATTGATGGAGCTACAAACAGAAGTTAGCTATATAGATAGATACATACATCGGTGGATGATGTTTGGAGAAAGGGTTAAGGAATGGAAAAATAGAATGGTGGACACATAGATTTAATAGAAAGATAGTTGGTAGGAAAATAAACAATAAATATGAGATACATTGTTTGATAGATTAATACTAGATACTTAAATACATAGATATTTAGACAGAGTTATGAAATTAAACTAACGTATTTTACATGATTTATCAATCATTCGGTAAGTTAAATGTATTACTTTAGAGAAAAATGTTGTTGAATCATTAGATAAATCTCTATAAATAGATAAATTCAAGCTGAGAAATAAATAAATAAATAAATAAATAAATAAATAAATAAATAAATAAATAAATGGTAGTATAGACAGACATACATAAATGAAAAGAAAGACCGGTAAATAATGTTAGAAAAAAATAGATAAAATAGATAGATGAAAACTAGATAGCTAGCTAGCCAGTTAACTAGATAGATAGATAAAAAGATAAATATTAGATAGATAGATAAATAAATAGGTAGATAGATAGATGAATTTACAGATAGATAGATACATAGAAAAATAGATAGATGTACAGAAAAAAGATAAATAAATGGTGAGAAAAATAAGCAGTATATAAACAGAATATAGAAGAAACATAGAAGATCCATAAATAAATAAATAGATGTGATTACTTAAAACAATGGATGGGTGGATGTGTGGGTAAATGGAAAATGAAAGAATGGATATAATGGTAAATAGATAAAATAGTTAGATGGATATATTATGTAAGATAGACGTAAGATAGATCCATGAGTAGATGGATAAAAGGATGGTTAGAATGACTACACAACAGATAGATAAATAAATAGATAGAGATAGTTAGATAGATAGATAGATAGATAGATAGATAGATAGATAGATAGATAGAGAGGGAGAGAGAGAGAGATAAAGAGAAAGAGATAGAAAGATAAAAAGGAGATAGATAGATGACACATAAATAGATATATTCATAGATGAATAAAAATGGATTAATGGATAGATGAATTGATGAATAATCATGTAAATGATAGAGTGATGAATAGAAAGGTAGATTAAAAGATAGAAGTACACATAAGATGATAGATAGATAGATAGATAGATAGATAGATAGATAGATGGATAGATTGATAGATTAGAGAGAAGTACATAGATATGAAGATAGAAGATCGATGGTAGAGATATAAGAGATAGATAGATAAATAGATACGTAGATAGATAGATAGATAGAGAGAGAGAGAGAGAGAGAGAGACAGTTAGATATAGAAATCCATACATACAATCATACATACATATGGACGTATATAGATGATAAATAAATAATAGACTAAATGGTAAAGAAGTGTTTTATAGGACAGATAGATATTTGATTTGATATTTGGGTGAATGGATGGATAGTATACATGGATTAGATAAATAGATAGATAGGTGGTTAATCGATAGAGAGACAGATAGATAGACAGATAGATCGATAGATAGATAGATTGATAGATAGATCGATCGATAGATTGATAGATATCCAGATAGATTGAAAGATGAATGAATGTGTGTATAAATGAAAATATGAACTGAGGAATAGATATTTAGATGATTAATAGATAAACAGAAACCTAGATAGATAGATAGATAGATAGATAGATAGATAGATAGACATAGATAATAGATACACAGATAGATAGGTAAATGAAGATAGATGAGAAGATGTTATATACATAAATGGATAGGTAAATTTTTATATAAGTCAAAATGAAATACAATAGACAAAAAGATGAATCAAGAAACAGTATCACTGACTGATAGATGACAGACAGATCAATACATAGATAGATGATAGATATATGCATAGATAGATGAATACGTAGATAAAGAGACAAATAAAAACATAAACAGATTAATAGAAAAACATAAATAGATTAATAGAAAAACCATGAAAAATGAGAGAGAAATAGACAAATATATACTGAGACATACATGATAGGCAGATAGATAGATAGATAAAAAGATATAAATGTAAGAGAAAAATGGAACATAAATTGAAAGATACATGGAAAAACCAATCTGAGTAACATATAGTAAATAGATGATAATACATTCTGATAATACATTATGGTAAGAGAGATAGATAGTGGATGGATAGAGGCATGGATTGATGGAAAAGTAGAATGATGGATAGGTAGAAGGAAGGATGTATAAATGGATGTAAGAATGGATGAATAAGTAAAACGATAGTAAAATTAAACTGGTAGATCAATTGGGTGACACATGAAAAGTAAATAGAGGATAAATGATTCGAGAGGTGGGTGGGTGTTTGTATTGATGGATGGATTGATAGATATGTAAATGGGTACCTGTAATAATGAATGGATAAAATGATAATAGATGGAATGATTAAATAGATAGATAGGTACACAGAGAGATAGATTCATAGACAGATATACAAATAGATAGATTGATTGATCAATGAAGGGACAAACGAGTGAATGGTTAGATGAAATGATGGATAAATATACAGATGATAAAAAGATACATAGAAAAATTAATAGATGAAAATAGATGATTGAATTGAAAGACAGAGACATAGATAAATAATAGGAAGGAAAAAGGATCCATGGATGGATATATAGATGGATGGATGGTTGGATGGATGAATGGATGGATAGAAAGATAGATATATTAGACAGATAGATATCAGATAATACTGATAAATGGATAGATCGGTAGATCGATAGACATAATGATGGACATATAGAAGACAGATCGATCGATCGCGAGATAGATGCATAAACAGAGATTTTGACAAATATGCCAGTTGGTGGTTGGGTAAAACATGGATGGATAAATAAATGGAAGAAAGGTCAGCGGGAGGGATAGATTGATAGAATAGTAGTTGAAGTAGATATATATAGATAGACAGAAGATGTTAGGTAAATAGAGAGAAGAAGAAAGAGGTAAAGATATCAACAATTATTTAAATATAGATAAAAAGAGAAAATAGGTATAAATAGACAGAGATGAATAAAAGGTAAATATATACACAAACAATTAAATATATATACACACAGATAACGAAAAAGATAGATACTTAAAGAAATAGATATCTAGAAAGCAAATCTTTAGATATATAAAGACAGAGATCTCTGAGTTGGAAAAAGATATGGACAATTTGCTATATTGAGAGATAGATAAAGATACATACAGAAGTTGATCCAAAGATATATAAATACACAGATTGTAACTGGATAGATAGATAGGTAGATGATAGATAGCGAGATAGATACATAGATGCATAGATACGTAGTTAGATCAATGACAAGAAAGATAACTGAATACATGTAACAGAGTAATAGATAAATACATAAACAGATAAGTGAAGATAAACGAAAACAGGCCATATAATTAATTAATTGATTGATTCATTCATTAAATACAGGCAAAGAGAAAAAATTGCTGAGAGATACATAAATACAATGATGGGTATATACCAGGACTGTTGAGAGTTAAAAAGATAAAGGATAAATATGTTATTGATGATAGATGATAGGTAGATAGATAACAGATGGATTGAGAGAGAAATACATAGATAGATACATAGATATATAGATATATAGATACATAGATGAAGAGAAGAATGGATGGAAAATAGAGGGATTGATTGATGTATGGATACATAGAAGTCAGATAGATAAGAAAGGGTATAGATGATAAATAGAAAGATAAATGAATAGATAAATGGGTCAAGGTTAGATAGATGATGTATAGAATGATCAATAAACCTAAACATAAAAGATATAAAGACAGATTATAAATCGATTGATAGATATGTAGACTGATAGATAGACAGAAAATAGATTGATAGAAAACAGAGGGATCAATAATGGATAGAGATTTAGGCACTAAAATTAGTGATAGATAGATAGAAAAATCAATAGGTTGTGAGATAAGTAAGTAGATGAAGGGATAGATTCATTATAAATAAATAGTAAGACACATATAGAAAAAGAATGATCAGTAACTTGGAAATATATTTTGATAATTTTATATATTGTTAGGAGCATGGTGGTTTGGAAAAATGCAAAAATGGATGAATCAAAGTACAGACAAAGAAATGGATGGAAGCACTGAAAAATTATACATCGGTTAAATAAAAGGATCGATGAATAACTATAAATCGATAGATTAATAGATGAAGAGATATGAATATGGAAACAGAAAGGACACTAATAAAAATGTGGAAAGATAAATAAATGAATGAGGTATAGATGCATACATAGAAAAAAGGACACATAAGTAAATATATAGATACAGAAAGAGAGAGACATACACATAGGTAGATAAATAGCTAGATATATAGGTAGACAGATAGATGATAAAAAGATAGATAAAGAGATTATGGATACAAATACAGGAAGACAGACAGATAGAAAAACAGATAGAGAGCTAGATAAAAAGATAGATAAATAATAGATAGATAGAACACACATAAATTGTAAGATACACACACAAAGAAAAGGATCACAGATTTAGCTAAATACAATGCTAATTTTATATATATTGAAAGTTAGATTAAGGAAAATATATATAGTGTTAGATAGGTGATAGAGAGATAAATGAATAGATAGAAAAACGTATAAACAGATAGAATCATAAATAGAAAAATAGATGAGAGAGAGAGAGAGAGAGGTATTTACAGAGATACATGAATGAATGGACTTCTGGGTTGCACATAATGGGCAAAGAATGAGACTTACATAACGACATACAGAGATTCCAAAGGACAAACAGACAAACAATAGATAAACAGAAAGATGCATATATTTCATCATTGAAAGTAGATTACGGTTCAAATAAGAGATATACCTATTGCTTGGTAGAAAGGGTTATAAATCACCAAAGCCAGGTTGATCGCTAGATAAACAGTAAATGCTAAAGGTGATAGATAGCAAATGGATAAACGGTTTTACGGATGGATGCAAGCATGCATGCATGCGTGCATGCATGGAATGATGATTGGATGGATGAATAAATAGATGATACATAAAGAGACAGAAAGTTAGAAAGATCAATGTTAAATAGGAAGATATATAAAAAGATACACTGCTATATAGATTGATTGAAAATAGAAAGCAAGAAAGATAGATGAGAGAGGATGATAGAATGATATACATATATATACATTAATAGAAGGATAAACATAAATAAAGAGATACATAAATAAATAGAAAGATAATGGATAGATGACAGAAAATAGATAGATAGAAAGATTGATAGGAAAAAGAATAGATGGTGGATAAATAAATAGATTGAAGGATGGCTGAAGATTGGATAGAAGAATGGATGTAATGATGGATGGTTAGGTAGATGTATATAGAAAAATAGATAAAAAGATAAATATAAGATAAATTGATAGGATGATTAAATAGACATGTATCTACATAAAGAATTAAACAGATATTTCTTAAATAAAACTAAAGGAACATTTAGTTTAACATTTATCAATCATTACGTATTTGGAAAATACTGATTTTAAAACATAGTTTGTTAAATCCAAATATAGATATATAGATAAATTAATATAAACAAATCGGAATATCGATGGATGATAGATGACATAGATAGATAGATAGATAGATAGATAGATAGATAGATAGATAGATAGATAGATAGAATGATAGATAGATAGATAGATAGATAGATAGATAGATAGATAGATAGATAGATAATAGATAGATAGATAGAATGATATAGATAGATAGATAGATAGATAGATAGATAGATAGATAGATAGATAGATAGATAGATAGATAGATGGATAGATAGAGATGGATGGATGGATGGATGGATGGATGGATGGATGGATGGATGGATGGATGGATGGATAGATAGATGGATAGATGGATAGATAGATAACTATATACAGACTAATAGATAGACTGATTGATAGATAGGTAAATGATACCATAGAAGATAGATAGAGGAACTGATATTGAGATAGGAAAATAGATACATAAATAAATGATAGGTACATAGATGATAGATTGATAGGTAGATAGATGTTCATTTATCATCTGTATATTTATCAATCTACGTATCTCACTATTTGTGTATTTATCATATTGTATATAATCAAGCTATTGGAGTCTTTTATCTGTTTATCATTCTATTTATCCATTCTTTAATTTTCCACTATTCATCCAACCATCTAGCCATCCATCCATCCATCCATCCATTCATCAAAACATCCATCCATCCACTTATGCATGCACTATCTATTCATGTGTCTGTATTTCTGTCTGTCTGTCTGTCTGTCTATCTATCTATCTATCTATCTATCTATCTATCTATCTATCTATCTACCTACCTACCTATCATCTGTCTGTCAACTGTCTAAATTTATCTCTCTCTCTCTTTACCTATGTTTCTTAGATATCTACCAATTATTCATCTATCTACCAACTCTCTTGTATCTATTTATCAGTCTCGACATCATGTGTTCATGTATTTATGTATCTATCAGCTATGTACGTGTTAGGTCTCTGTTCATTCCTTCATCCATCTCCTCATCCGTCCAACTGTTCCTGTGTCAATTTATTTATCTCCAGTTTATTTTATATTTATGTTTATTTTTTCTGTCTCTCATTCTAGTTTTCCGATTACTCATATATCTGTCTTTTTACTTATATATCTATGTAATTTCTATAATTATATTTATCTTCTATCTATTTACCTGTTATCTATCTATCATCTATCTATCTTCTATCTATCTATCTATCTGTCTATCTATCTATCTATCTATCTATCTATCTATCTATCTATCTATCTATCTATCTATCTATCTATCCATGCATTCCTTTCTATCAATCTTTGTATCCATCATTTATCTATTTATTCATTCTTCCATCTATCAACCCATCCATCATCGGCCCTTCTATCTCCCTTCTATTTGTCTATCACTTTACCTAATTTTCTATCCATCTTCTATACATCAATCTCTCAATGATTCTATTTACCTACTCCTATATTGATCTATCATATTTTATCTATTTATATATCTGTATGTATCTATCTATGGATCTATCTATCCACTTATCTAAGTTCCATCTATCTTAAGTATATTCATTGATATTTCTTGTTATTGATCTATCTATCATCTCATCTCTCTCTATATCATCTAATCTCTCTATTTAGTTCTCTATTATCTATTTATTTAAGTATCTATCTATCATCTAACTAATTTTGTCTGTCATCTATCTATTTATGTATATATCTCCTTTGTCCATCCATACATTCACTTATTTAATGATCTTTCTATTCATCTACCACTCTTTCACTCATCTGGATCTCTATCCAACTTCTATGTATGTATCTTACTATTTTTGTCTTGCTATCGATTAATCTCTCTGTCTGTCTGTCTGTCTGTCTGTCTGTCTCTCTATCTATGTATCTATCATCTCTCTCCATCTACATATCATCTGTCTATTCGTCTAATCTCTCTCTCTATCTATCCATCATCTATCTATCATCTATCTACTAATCTATTACTCTTTGTATATCTTTTTCAATGTATTTATCTTTTATTAATGTAACTCTCAGGAAATCTCTTTATTGATGTATCTCTTTTTCCCTCTATCACATAGCTGTGCATTATTTTAACCATGAATTTATTCATGTGTCTGCGTAGTTATTACCTATTGATCGATCGATCGATTTATGTTTTAATCTTAGTATGTTTCTTTTTATTTATTTCTTAATTTATCATAATGTCGATATTAGTTTGACTCACTGGTTCTTGTCTTTATGTTTCTTAATATTTATTGGTCTTCTATTTATTTATCTAACCATCTCTATCTCTATCAATCATCTATTTATTCTCTATGTATCCATCACTATTTATTTTTGGATATCATTTTTTATCCTCTATGTAAATAACTGTGTATTTCTCTCCTTTATCATCTCTCTTTTATTCTTTATGTCTATCCATGTGGATATATTTATCGATCTCTATATATCTGTCTAAATATTTAACTGCTGAGTTAATCTTTATTAATCTATGTGGCAATATAATAAATTATTATTAAGATTCTCTGACTCACCAATCCTTCATGTTTCTTAGTCTAATTTGTGTTCTATCTATTTATCTATTCACATATCCACATGTATTTTCCATTATAGTTTTGTCTCTTTTGATTACTATTTATATCTATTTTTCTGTCTATTCATCTATTGTTGTATTTATCTGTGAAATATTTTTTATCTTTGTTTATTTCTTCAAGTATTCATTTATCTATTGATCTATTTATCTAGTATGTTCTATGCATCCGTCTATTCATCTACCCCAAATATTACTATTGTGTTTTACCTTCCATGCAACTATCCATTTATTCACCATCTATTTAGCCATCCGTCATCCACACTCCAATTCATCGTCACATATTTTATCAAATTCTCTTTTATCTTTTATTCTATTTGTCCGTCTATTCATCCATTCATCCATCCATTCATTCTTCCATCCTTCCATCCATCGTCCATCCATCCACCCACCCATCCATGTCTCCAACATCTATCCATCCATCTATCCATTCTTCTATTATCTAGCAATCCATCTACCTATGTATCTATCTATCAACTAGCATCTATCTATCTAACTCTGTATCTATGCATTTTTCTTTCTTTTTATCTATGTATTTATGTATCTATAATATGTTATAATCTCTGTAATATCTTCTTTGCTATGTCACTGATTTTATTTTTTTATCCATGCATGTATCCGTTTATATATCTATCATCTATAGTGTAATCTATCTCTGTTTTTATTTATCTATGGAATATCTTTTCATCTACCTTTTATGTATCTATGTCTCTATCTTTCGATGTAACATATTTATTTATATTTCCTTAGCTTATGTATAATTTTCTAATTTTCTTGCCATTGTTAGAGTTTTATTTGGATTCATCTGTGTATGTATGTATGTATGTTTGTATATGTGTACGAATGTATGTATAATGTATGTATGTGTGTATGTATGTATCTGTGTATCTGTCTATCGTCTCTCTATCATCTATTTGTCATCATCTATCTACATTGATTATTTCATCCATCCATCTATTTGTCCATCCATCCATACATCCTTTTAATTATCTATCTGTTTTTGTATGTATGTATTGATCTTTCATTTAATTATCGCGTATCTATCTATCTTTCAATGATTCTATTTATCTATTCCCCTTTATATTTTTTTAAACTACCACTCGGGTATTTATTTCTTTATATATTCATTTATTTTTCCGTCTATTTAATTTTCTATGTAATTTTTCCCTATTTTATCAATTTACTTACCTGTCTTTTTCACTATTCAATCCTTCCTCTATATTCATTTTTATTTATCTACCTATTTGCTCATCTTTTATCTATCTAATCGTTTATTTATTTATTTGAGCACATATTTATCTATCTTCCTTTTTATCATTTGTCTATTTCTTTGTTTACGTATCTTTAGTTAAATTCTGTATTTATAATATTTTATAGTATTTATTCATCACGTATCTGTGCATCCAGTTATTCATTCATCATTTCATTCATTTCGACATCTGTCTATCATCTTTCTCTCTGTCTCTCTATCTCTCTGTCCTCTATGTATCTATCAATCATCTATCTAATTGTCTGTTAAAGATTCTGTTTGTCCAATTATCTAATTTTCTAGGTATCCTTCATATTTTTATCCTTCTATTTATTCATTCATCTACCTTCTTATTTTTATATATCATTTTACATTCATCCTCATCTTTCTTTCTATGGATCTTTTTTCATATATCGTTTTATTTTTCTTGCCATCGATCTACCTATATAGCTATTTACATAATGTTTCTTCATTCATTGTTTATTGCATTATCTACATGTGTGTTTTCATCTGTGTATCATCTAGCTATTTATTGGTGTATATTAATAATCCTTTATTTTCCTAAGGTTTTATAACTACCTTTATATGTATGTATGTGTGTGTGTATGTGTGTATGTGTGTATGTACGTATGTATGTATCCAGCTAGCTAGCTAGCCAGCTAGCTAGCTAGCTATATCTGTCTGTTATTCTTTATTACTCTCATTTCTTCTTTTATCTATCTGACTATCTTCCATGTATCTAAGTAGCATCTATTTATTTACCTCTCTCTATATCAATCATTTTTTTATCTTTCATCTATGTGTGCTTCCATCCATTTATAAATTTATTAATTTTATCATATCAATGTACCCCTCATCACTCCATTCCTTTAATAATGCACTTATCTATCCACCTGTCAATTAATTTATATATATATTTGTATATCATTCCGTTTGTTATTTATTTAACTAGCAAACTATTGTTATACTTATCATCTTTCCATGTATCCGTCTATCTATGTATCAATCTTTTATCTTACTATTTTTCATCTATGTATTTCTGTCCAACTATATATCTCTTATTTATGCACTTTTCTCGCATTTATCTCTATGCATGTATGTACACATGTACGTATGTATGTATGTATCTACCTACCTATTTATCTATTTTTCTACCTCTGTATCTTTCTATCAATGTAAACTGTTTTATTTGTCTTTATTAATCTATATCTTAACATATGAAATAATAATCATATTTTCTAACATACCTTGTCTTTATGAATTTTACATTTTATTTCTGTTTTGTATATTATGCATCTATCATCTATCTAGCGATCTTTTTAGCTATCTATCTATCTATCTACCTACAATCTATCTATCTATAATCTATCATCTATATATCTTTCTAGTTATTTATGTATGTTTCCTTTACTCTATATGTGCCTATTTTGTGGTTTACCTATTTTCTAGTTTTCATCTCTTTAATTTATCCATTTTTATGTATATATCTATCTTATATTTGTCCATCCGCACATTCATCCATTATTTCATTCATCTATCCATCTATTTTCTATCTTTTGTCTATCTATTCACCTATGCACATCTATTCATCTTACATTCATTTAACTATTCATCCCTTTTTTCTTTCATTTATTCATTTACCTTTCTATGGAGTTATCTCTGTGTCTGTGTCTGTCTCTGTGTCTGTGTCTGTCTCTGTCTCTCTCTTCGTCTCTCTCTCTCTCTATCTATTCAACTATCTATCTATCACATCTACCTGTCAATAATTCCATTTATCTATTCACCTACCTGTGTCTCTATCATCTTTTTAAATCTGTTTTTTATCTATGTTTTGTTTTATAAACTTTATTTCACTCACGTTTGTCTCCCAGCTATTTATTTCTTTACTTTACACATATTTATGTATAGTTTTTATAATTGCTCTACCTGTGTGTTTGCCTATCTTTATATCATGTATTTGTCTTGTTATCTCTCTTTATCTTTATTTATTCATATCTCTATTTACATGTCATCCAATCTATTTATCTATTTTTTTCTATATCTGTCTTTTATATGTATCTATTTACTCATCATTCTATTTATGCTCTATTTCTCTATCTACTTTTTAATTTTTCTACCATCTCTTTATCTATATATTTTCTAACTCTTTCTCCATCATCTTTCTCTCTACCTATCTATATCTCTAGCCGTTTAATATTTTCTGTATTTATTAATCTATGTATTAATTATCATTTTTGTATCTATCTTGTATTCATTTATGTATGTATGTTCTATTTATTTATCTATCATTTAGGAACCTACTATTCCTATGTCTATGATCTATCTACCTTCTCTCTATCTTTTTATCTCCCTATCTATCTATCAATCTCTCTTCGATCTATTTATCTATCACCTCATATTTTTCTGTCAAATATTCTATTTATTTTTCATGATTCTATTCAGCTATTATTTAATCTATCAATCTATTTATCTATTTATTATATAGTTTATAAACCCTTTTTACCTATTTTTACCTGCGTTCTTATCTATTTCTCTATCTTACATATATTCACATATATTTCTTGCCATTGATTTAACTATGTATCCATCTATTCATTCTTTCTTTATGTATGTTCCTATCACCTTCTGTTTATCTCTCTTTGTATGTATAAATTTTCTCATGTTTTATATATCACCTTTTTATCTCTACATATGTGTCTATCTATTTATCATGTTGCTTGGTAGCTATCATTCATCACTTTATCTTTCTCTCTACCTATTTATATATCTAAGTTCTGTGTGTATCTTTATCATTCTATCTCTTCGCATAACAAATTATCATTATTTTCTCTAACTCTATGATCATTGTCTTTATGTATCTTACCTTTTATTTGTGTTCTGCCTATCTACCTTTTTGTCTATCCATTTAAATGTTTATCGATCATCTCCTATCTATGTATGTCTCTGATCTATCATTCTACTCATCCATTCATCTATTTGTCCATCCTTTCATCCATCCATTCATCCATCAATCTATCCATTTATTCATTCTTCCGTCCATCCATTTTCTCTCTCTCTCTCTCTCTCTCTCTCTCTATCTACCTACCTATCATCTATCTATTTTCCTATCTCTCTATCTATGTACCTATCTATATGTATCTATCTATGATCGATCTCTTTATCTAACAATCTCATATATATTTATTCGATAATTTTATTTTTTATTAACCTGTGTATCTATCATCTAATTTTCATTTATCAATCTGTTTATCTATGTATTTATCTTATAAACTTTTTTCACCTACTTTTATTTATCTTTTAATGTTACACGTAGTCATCTCTATTGTCACTGATCTAAATATATCGATTTATCTCTCTATAAATCTCTCCTCTATTAGTGTTTCAATTTTCTATATGTCATCTATTTAGTTCAATGTATGTATGTATGTATGTATGTATGTATGTATGTATCTATTATTGTGTATTCCTCTTTTTACCATTTTTCTGTGCATTTATCTATCTGTTAATACATCTAAGTTCTGTTTGTATCTTTTTTATTCCATCTTCATATATCAAATTATCAGTTCTTTTTATAACTGTCTGATCAATGTTTTTAAGAAACTTACACTTTATTTGTCTTTTATCTACTGTCTTTATCTATGTGTGCATATTTCTTGTATATATCAGCTAATATCAATTTATGTATCTAATCTCTCATGATTCCCATTTATTGGTCCATTCATTAATTCTTTCATCCATTCATTCATCTGTATATACATCTTTTAAATTTATGTATTTTCCAGTTTTTCTTTATATGTATTATGTATCTGTGTATCTATCTGTCTATACATCTATGCATCTATGTATTCATGTATGTATGTATCTGTTTATCTATTAATGTATCTTTTTATCACTCTATCAGCTATCAACTGTCTATCTAAGCCTCCGTCCATCCATCTATTCATTTCTCCATTCATTTTATTTCACTTTATACAACTCTTTGTTCATGAGTCTCTCTATCTATTATCTATTTATCCTTCATCTATCCACATAACTATCATGGTTAATAATTCCATTTTTCTCTTTATTCTTGTATATATAGATTTACCTATCTATATTGCTATCAGCAACTTTTAACCTTTTATTTATATATTTACCTATTTTTCTATATAACAATTTTTATCAATCTGGTATCTATGTATCTATGTATCTATGCATCTATGTATCTATGTATCTATGTATGTATGTATGTATGTGTATGTGTATGTATGTATGTATCTATCTATCTATCTATCTATCTATCTATCTATCTATCTATCTATCTACCTACCTATCATCTTTCTGTCTATCATCTTTCTCTCTATCTATCATCTATCTATTGTCTAGCTATCATCCAAGTATCCATCTATTTATCAGTTATCTATCTCTCAAAAATGCTATTGAACAGTTTACCTATTTATTCGTCACTCTATTTATCATGTTAATGCATCTATTTGTCTGTCCATGTGTTTATCTTATGTTTTTTCAAAATTTCCCTTTACCTAGCTATCTGTTGAACACATATTCATCTATCTTTCCTGTCATTAATGTATATATTTATCTATGTATTTATCTATTTATCTTTCTTTTGTTTATTTGTCTGACTGTATCAATATTCCTTCATATCTCTATTTCCATGTTTAATTACATATCTAGTGCTTTATTTATCAGTATGTAGATAAATGTCTATTTAATCATCCCCTCAATTTATCTTATATTTATCTTTTTATCTATTTTTCTATTTACATCTACCTAACCATCCATCATTACATCCATTCTTCTATCCAATCTTCAGCCATCCTTCAATCTATTTATCCACCATCTATTCTTTTTCCTATCAATCTTTCTATCTATCTATTTTATATCATCCATCCCTCTATCTATCTCTCAATATCTATCTATATCTTTACTTATGTCTGTTCTATATTACATAGATATCTATGTATCTATCATCTTCTCAGCTATTTAATCTTCAACCTTTTTATTTATTCATCATCTATGTATTATCCGTTCATTCACCATTTTTTCTTTCATCCATTTGTCTTCTCATCATTTATTTTTCTCTATATTTGTGTATCTATAATCTCTTTGTTTTTCTGTATGTCTATACATTGAGTCATCCCTCTATTATTTATCTATCTATGATCTATTTTTTCTATGTATGTATGTATGTATGTATGTATGTATGTATGTATGTTTGTATGTATGTATGTTTGTATGTATGTATCTATCTATGTATCTATGTATCTAGTATCTATCTATCATCTACGTTTCCATCTATCTTCATACCTATGTAATGATTTATCTATGTATCATCTAACTGATGTATCTTTTTGAATCCATTTGCCTGTATTTCTATCTATTTAGTTTTCCATCCACTGATGCGTCCGTCAAATCATTTTTCCATTCATCAATCCTTCTAGCTAAGTCTATTTTCTATCTATTTATCTACCTTGCTCGCTAGTATTTGTCATCTATCTATATATTTATCTTTCTCTTTTTCTATTATTTGTTTTTGTTTCTATCTATTTATTCATCTATCTACAAACTATCTGATATTTACTCATTATCCTACCACTTATTTATCTAGCATTGTATATATCTATCATCTATCATCTATCTGTCTATTCATTCACCCACCTTTTCAATCATCCATTTGTTCATGGATCGCTTCATCTATCATCTCTCTATTTTTAATCTGTGTATCATCGTTCTAAATATCTGTCAATGTAGTTTTGGGTGTAGTTGTTTATTTATAAATCTATTAACTGTCTATCCATCGATCTATTTTTCTATATATCTATACAGCAACTATGAATCTGTTTCCCTGTTTATATATATATATTATAGGTATCCATCTCTCTGTCCAACTATCTCTCTATGATTCTAAATATTATCAATTCATTCATGTTACTATTTCTTGATCTACCTATGTATCTATCAACAATCTATCTATTTATGGGTCTATATCTCCATCCTTTTACTTATTTTTCCATATGTCTATTTAATTATCTATCTTTTCATCGATAATTTATTAATTTCTTTATTTTCAACCTACTTATCAATCTTTCTATGTATGAATTCATCATCTACGTATTTATCTGTCTGTATGTATATACACCAATTTATTTTTCTACTATTTATCTATCTATCCATCATCTATCTATCTTTCCATGTCGTTTAATAGCTATCATTTGTTCATTTGCCCACCTATGTATCTATTTTTATTTGTTTATCATCTTAATTATCATCTCTTCATCTATCTATTTACTTTCTTATCATTTATCCATCGATTCATCCAAATAGGCTTTCATATATTATTCTATCCATCTATAATTACACCACCCAAGCACCTTTTTGTTTCTTTATCATCTATCAATCTATCTGTCTGTCTGTCTGTCTGTCTATCTATCCATATCTATCTATCCATTCATCTATCTATTTATGTATCATCTAACATCTATTTGTCTATCTTCTTAGTATCTACTTATATTATGTCTCTCTTTCTATCTATCAATTACCCTGTCTACTGTTTATCTATCTCTCATTTATCTATCGTCATCATCATCATCACTATCTAGCTATTTAGAATTTCTTTTTCTATCCAACTCCTATTCATCTCTTTCTTTATCTATTTATCTCTTCTATCTATTTATCTCGCTACCAGTTAATGAATCTATCTTTCCATCTATCTTTCTACTTATCTATCTTCTGTCTACCTAACACAAATTGGTACTACTATTATTTAATTAAAACCAAAACACATATTATTTTATCTAATGATAGATATATCTTTTATATATATGGTCGAGCACCTCTTTGTGTTTTGTATGTATGCATACCTATCTGTTAGTGAAGATATAATTTATCTATCCATTTATTTTTCTATGTATCTATACATCTTTAGATTTTGTACCTATCTATTTTTTCTGGAAACCGAACTAGTGGCGTATCTATCATCTATGTCTTTATGTAGCATCCACATATATCTTTATCAATCTACTACTTATATACAATTATTAGTATCTATTCATAAATCGCTGCTAGTTCTGTCTGTGTATATTACTAGATATTTGTGTTCGGTGTTTTGACCTTTTTATCTATCAATCTATGTATCTATCTATAAACCTATCTTTTTTACTATCATTTTAGTTATTCATTTCAATCTCCATGGTTTAATTCATCCTGCTATATTTTTATCTCTCTTTCTACCTGTCGTCTATCAATCTATCTCTCTCTATTCATTTTTCTGTCTATCAGCTATTGTTATATCTTTCTATATACCTATCATCTATGCTACCACGTATCCTTTCTTGGATTCCTCTACCCATTCAGTTATTTATTCATCCTTGTATTTTCCTATCTATCTAGCATCTATCTAGCATCCATCTATTTATCTGTTTATCATCTATTCATCTATATGATTTCATATTTTTAAATACCTCTATTTCTGTCTTTCTCTGTCTATCTAATTATCTCTAAATTTCCTTACCTACCTATATTAATTTCTCTATCACCCTCTATCGATTCAATAAGTTATCTCTGAACCAATATATTTTACTTGCCTAATGATCCCTCACTACGTATGAAAGTGTTGTCTTTATTTGGCAAATATCTGTCTAATTTATGTATCTACATGTTAAAATACTATTAATTCATTGCACATCTGTGCTTTTATTTATCTATTTAAAGTCTGTATTGATGTATCTTAATTTGTGTTTTAAAATAGTAAGTATTTTTGTATATTTCTAATTGACTGGTCGTAGCTTTGCCTATGTATCTTACCATTTATTTTTGACTAATTTCTTTCATTTATCTACCTATTTATATCTTCATTTATCTCTCTGCATATATGTCTACATATCGATGTATCATTATCTAACTTTCATATGTATCTTTATGAATCTCTATCTTAACATTTGAAGATATCAGAATGTATTTTTACATCGCTGATTTTACTTTCTGTCTATGTATCTTAGAATTTATTTAGATTCCATCCATTTCTCCATCCACTATCTGTCATGTATCTATCTATTTATCTATCCCTATTAATCTGTCTATATCAGTATCATTTATTTATTCATTTATCTAGGTTTCCATCTATGTATCTAATGTCTCTGTATCTCTCTCTCTTCCTCTATATATCATCTGTCTGGGCATCCATTGAACCATTGACCTATTTATCCATCCATCATGTAAATCATATATCTACCTATTTATTCATCTTTCACATATCGTCTATGTAACTGTCTATTAATGTATCTATGGACCTATATTTCTACCTATCATCTATGTACTTTCTATATATCTATCATCTCATTATCTCTCGTATCTCTATATCTATCATGTATCTATCTATATATCATCTATATATTTACATTTCTATTTATTATCTATTTATTCTATCTGTCATGTAAGCACGGTTCTATCGGTCTATTTATCTAACACTCTCTCTATTATCTATTTATTCTTGGGTCTAATCGATGGTCTATGTATGTGTCTATGTATGTACGTATATGTGCGTGCGTATGCGTCTGTCTATCTGCCTACCTATAACTTCAGTATGTATATTTATCAATCTGTCACTTATTCTGTCATTCTCAGTATATTTTTCTAACTCCCTGATTGTTGTCTTTATGTATCTTTCTGTTTGTTTTGGTCTATCTATGTTTTTATATATTTATGTATCTATGTATCTATGTAACCATGTATCTATGTATCAAGCTATCTATCTATCATCTACCTTTCTATCTTTTTATCTATTTTTGTAATCTTTTTCTATATATTTATGAAGATACTTTTAATCTTTCTATTTATCTTTTTATATCTCTGACTATTCATTTCTTTCTTTATCTCTTTATCTATCAGTCATCCTTGAATCTATTGCTCTATCTTTTTACCTATCTTTCTATAAGTCATCTCTTAATTTATTTTTCTATCCATTTATATATCACCTGTCTCTCCATCCATACATTCATCTTTTTATTCATTCTTTCTTTTCCATGTATTCATCTCTCTATTTATTTATCTAGTTCAATTTCTATCTATAGTTGTCTATTGATTCAATACTGTATCGCTAAAATAATTTTTAGCTTACCTAATTATTGAAGAAACTTGTGAAATTGTACTTAATTTAATAACATTTGTCTCGTAGACTATGTATTTTAATATCTAACTATTATTCTATCATTCATTATTATATTTATCTATCAATCTATTTGTCATATGTTCATCCATCCTGCCAACCATTTTTCATCTGTACATCTATTTACCTATTCATCTTCCTATCTACGTATGTATCCAAAATTTACGTATCTATATATCTTTCCAATTTCCTACTTTCTGTATAATTATTAATCTAGTTTTAACTATAGAAAATATCATCAAATCATTCATTTTTGTCCTTATTTATCTTATTAGTTTTTCTGTTCCACTTATCTATTTACTTACCTATCTATTTATGTCTGTACGTATATACGTACGTACGTATCTATCATCTATCTATCAATGTATCTATCTATCATCTACCTACCCATTTATCTATTTCTATCAGTTTTATTTTATCCATTATCTATGTGCGTAGCTATCTATCTATCTATTGCTCTCGCTGTGTTTTTTCTGTTAACATTTATTTGTGCAACTATGTAACCATCCAAAAACTCATCTATCAATGTATCTATCGTCATTCGACACATCTATATTTCTATCTCCTTATCTATCTTATTTGTATATAAGGTAAGTTTTTCTTTTTGAATCTAAATTATACATTTGGATTATTCTTATTTATGTATTTATTTAGTTATTTACTTGCTTACTTATTTATTTATCAATTATCTACTTTTCCAGCATTGTATTTATCCTGGATCTATTTATCTGTTTATCTACCTACCTATCTATCTATCTATCTATCTATCTATCCATCTATGTCTTTATTTCTATCTCTTTAGTTTATGTATGTAACCTCTGTACGTATGATCTTAATCTATCTCTTATCTCATCAAATTATCAATATCTTTCTTTATGTCCCTGTCTCTATGTTTGTGTATCCCATTTTTTTTTCATTCTCTGGGCATTCTATTATATAGCTATTTAATTATATCAATAAGAAGTAAACAGATAAATAAGTAGATAGACAGATGAATGAATGGATTGTTGGAGGAATAAAGGATGATCCTTAGGGAAATAAATAGGTTGATTAGTAGAAAGATGGAATATCAACAGCACGGAAAGTACATAGAGAAGAAGATAGATCCGTCGTTAAATTTCGCATTTGATATTTTTATGTATTAACACATAGATTAATAAAGATATACCAAGTTTAGATAGTTGATAGTTATAGCTAGGTAGATTGATAGATGATAGATAGATAGAGACATAGATAGATTCTAGATACATACATAAAGGAATACACATATACATAGATACATAGATAGGTAAATAATTACAAGGATGATACATAGATGGATACACAAATATATATATCCATACCTATATAAGTAGATACATAAATACAGAGAACACATTTAAAGAGTAAGAGATATAAGGAAAATGATGTTAAATTAATAATGTGAAATATGAAGACATAGTTTAATAAAGACACAAGCTGTTCTTAGATGTATAGATATGTAGACACATTGAGAGATAAATGGTAAATAGGTAGTTAAAGATGTAGATAGCTAGAAAAATGATAGATAGAGGTAGATCAGAAATAAAAATAGAAATAGTAAAAGATATATAAATAAACAAATAATAAATGGAAACAGAGATAGGGAAAATAGTTGATAGATCGATAGAGAGGTAGATGATAGTTATGGAAATAAACAGATGGATGCATAGATAGATAAATAGATAAGACAGATGAAAAGTATTATATCGATAATTAGAATAACATAACTTATAACACATAGCTAAATCGGTAAATGAATGTATATGTAATTCTTGCATTGACAGATATATAGATATTTACATAAATAACAGCTAGATGGATAGATCTGTGAAAAGATACATGCATTAATAAATATTTAACTGTGTAAAATGTAGATAAAATGATTGGTAAACCAATAGGTAGAGATATATAAAAATATATAAAAAATTAATTGATTAAAGATTGACCGACAAACAGGTATACAAATGAGTAATAGAAGGATATGTATATAGAGATAAATTGATATATAATTAGATAAATAAAAAATGGACGGATGATAGAAAGACAGAGAATTAGATATATAAGGAGAGAGAAAGTAAACCAATGATAACATAAGGATATATAATAGAAAGAGAAATGAATAAATAAATAAATAGAATACAAAATATAAAGAAAGGCACATAGATAGATAGATATATAGAGAGATAGATAGATAGATAGATAGATAGATAGATAGAAAAAGATAAATAGAAAGATATACAGACAAAAGGAATGATCAGTGATTACCAATACATAATGATAATTTGATATATCAAGAGATAGATTGATGGAGCTACAAACAGAAGTTAGCTATATAGATAGATACATACATCGGTGGATGATGTTTGGAGAAAGGGTTAAGGAATGGAAAAATAGAATGGTGGACACATAGATTTAATAGAAAGATAGTTGGTACGAAAATAAACCAATAAATATGAGATACATTGTTTGATAGATTAATACTAGATACTTAAATACATAGATATTTAGACAGAGTTATGAAATTAAACTAACGTATTTTACATGATTTATCAATCATTCGGTAAGTTAAATGTCTTACTTTAGAGAAAAATGTTGTTGAATCATTAGATAAATCTCTATAAATAGATAAATTCAAGTTGAGAAATAAATAAATAAATAAATGAATAAATAAAAAAATAAATGATAGGTATAGACAGACATACATAAATGAAAAGAAAGACCGGTAAATAATGTTAGAAAAAAATAGATAAAATGGATAGATGAAAACTAGATAGCTAGCTAGCCAGTTAACTAGATAGATAGATAAAAAGATAAATATTAGATAGATAGATAAATAAATAGGTAGGTAGATAGTTGAATTTACAGATAGATAGAAACATAGAAAAATAGATAGATGTACAGAAAAAAGATAAATAAATGGTGAGAGAAATAAGCAGTATATAAACAGAATATAAAAGAAACATAGGTAGATACATAAATAAATAAATAAATAAATAATAGATGTGATTACTTAAACCAATGGATGGGTGGATGTGTGGGTAAATGGAAAATGAAAGAATGGATATAATGGTAAATCGATAAAATAGTTAGATGGATATATTATGTAAGATAGACATAAGATAGATCCATGAGTAGATGGAATAAATGGATGGTTAGAATTACTACCAATAGATAGATAAATAAATAGATAGAGATAGATAGATAGATAGATAGATAGATAGATAGATAGATAGATGATAGATAGAGAGGGAGAGAGAGAGAGAGATAAAGAGATAGAGATAGAAAGATAGAAAGGTAGATAGATAGATGACACATAAATAGATATTCATTCCTAGATGAATAAAAATGGATTAATGGATAGATGAATTGATGAATAATCATATAAATGATAAATAGAGTGATGAATCAAAGACAGATTAAAAGATAAAGTACACATAAGATGATAGATAGATAGATAGATAGATAGATAGATAGATAGATGGATGGATTGATTAATAGTTAGAAAGAAGTACATAGATATGAGGAAAGAAGATAGATGGTAGAGGTAAGAGATAGAAAGATAAATAGATAGATAGACAGATAGATAGATAGATAGATAGATAGATAGATAGATAGAGAGATAGATAGAGAGACAGTTAGATATAGAAATCCATACATACAATCATACATACATATGGACGTATATAGATGATAAATAAATAATAGACTGGTAAAGAAGTGTTTTATAGGACAGATAGATATTTGATTTGATATTTGGGTGAATGGATGGATAGTATACATGGATTAGATAAATAGATAGACAGGTGGTTAATGATTGATAGATAGATAGATAGATCGATAGATAGATAGATCGATAGATCGATCGATAGATTGATAGATATCCAAATAGATTGAAAGATGAATGAACGTTTGTATAAATGAAAATATGAACTGAGGAATAGATATTTAGATGATTAATAGATAAACAGAAACCTAGATAGATAGATAGATAGATAGATAGATACATAGATACATAGATACACAGATAGATAGGTAATTGAAGATAGATGAGAAGATGTTATATACATAAATGGATAGGTAAATTTTTATATAAGTCAAAATGAAATACAATAGACAAAAAGATGAATCAAGAAACAGTATCACTGACTGATAGATGACAGACAGATCAATACATAGATAGATGATAGATATATGCATAGATAGATGAATACGTAGATAAAGAGACAAATAAAAACATAAACAGATTAATAGAAAAACATAAATAGATTAATAGAAAAACCATGAAAAATGAGAGAGAATAGACAAATATATACTGAGACATACATGATAGGCAGATAGATAGATAGATAAAAAGATATAAATGTAAGAGAAAAATGGAACATAAATTGAAAGATACATGGAAAAACCAATCTGAGTAACATATAGTAAATAGATGATAATACATTCTGATAATACATTATGGTAAGAGAGATAGATAGTGGATGGATAGAGGCATGGATTGATGGAAAAGTAGAATGATGGATAGGTAGAAGGAAGGATGTATAAATGGATGTAAGAATGGATGAATAAGTAAAACGATAGTAAAATTAAACTGGTAGATCAATTGGGTGACACATGAAAAGTAAATAGAGGATAAATGATTCGAGAGGTGGGTGGGTGTTTGTATTGATGGATGGATTGATAGATATGTAAATGGGTACCTGTAATAATGAATGGATAAAATGATAATAGATGGAATGATTAAATAGATAGATAGGTACACAGAGAGATAGATTCATAGACAGATATACAAATAGATAGATTGATTGATCAATGAAGGGACAAACGAGTGAATGGTTAGATGAAATGATGGATAAATATACAGATGATAAAAAGATACATAGAAAAATTAATAGATGAAAATAGATGATTGAATTGAAAGACAGAGACATAGATAAATAATAGGAAGGAAAAAGGATCCATGGATGGATATATAGATGGATGGATGGTTGGATGGATGAATGGATGGATAGAAAGATAGATATATTAGACAGATAGATATCAGATAATACTGATAAATGGATAGATCGGTAGATCGATAGACATAATGATGGACATATAGAAGACAGATCGATCGATCGCGAGATAGATGCATAAACAGAGATTTTGACAAATATGCCAGTTGGTGGTTGGGTAAAACATGGATGGATAAATAAATGGAAGAAAGGTCAGCGGGAGGGATAGATTGATAGAATAGTAGTTGAAGTAGATATATATAGATAGACAGAAGATGTTAGGTAAATAGATAGAGAGAAGAAGAAAGAGGTAAAGATATCAACAATTATTTAAATATAGATAAAAAGAGAAAATAGGTATAAATAGACAGAGATGAATAAAAGGTAAATATATACAGAAACAATTAAATATATATACACACAGATAACGAAAAAGATAGATACTTAAAGAAATAGATATCTAGAAAGCAAATCTTTAGATATATAAAGACAGAGATCTCTGAGTTAGAAAAAGATATGGACAATTTGCTATATTGAGAGATAGATAAAGATACATACAGAAGTTGATCCAAAGATATATAAATACACAGATTGTAACTGGATAGATAGATAGGTAGATGATAGATAGCGAGATAGATACATAGATGCATAGATACGTAGTTAGATCAATGACAAGAAAGATAACTGAATACATGTAACAGAGTAATAGATAAATACATAAACAGATAAGTGAAGATAAACGAAAACAGGCCATATAATTAATTAATTAATTGATTCATTGATTAAATACAGGCAAAGAGAAAAAATTGCTGAGAGTTACATAAATACAATGATGGGTATATACCAGGACTGTTGAGAGTTAAAAAGATAAAGGATAAATATGTTATTGATGATAGATGATAGGTAGATAGATAACAGATGGATTGAGAGAGAAATACATAGATAGATACATAGATATATAGATATATAGATACATAGATGAAGAGAAGAATGGATGGAAAATAGAGGGATTGATTGATGTATGGATACATAGAAGTCAGATAGATAAGAATGGGTATAGATGATAAATAGAAAGATAAATGAATAGATAAATGGGTCAAGGTTAGATAGATGATGTATAGAATGATCAATAAACCTAAACATAAAAGATATAAAGACAGATTATAAATCGATTGATAGATATGTAGACTGATAGATAGACAAAAAATAGATTGATAGAAAACAGAGGGATCAATAATGGATAGAGATTTGACACTAAAATTAGTGATAGATAGATAGAAAAATCAATAGGTTGTGAGATAAGTAAGTAGATGAAGGGATAGATTCCTTATAAATAAATAGTAAGACACATATAGAAAAAGAATGATCAGTAACTTGGAAATATATTTTGATAATTTTATATATTGTTAGGAGCATGGTGGTTTGGAAAAATGCAAAAATGGATGAATCAAAGTACAGACAAAGAAATGGATGGAAGCACTGAAAAATTATACATCGGTTAAATAAAAGGATCGATGAATAACTATAAATCGATAGATTAATAGATGAAGAGATATGAATATGGAAACAGAAAGGACACTAATAAAAATGTGGAAAGATAAATAAATGAATGAGGTATAGATGCATACATAGAAAAAAGACACATAAGTAAATATATAGATGCAGAAAGAGAGAGACATACACATAGGTAGATAAATAGCTAGATATATAGGTAGACAGATAGATATAAAAAGATGGATAAAGAGATTATGGATACAAATACAGGAAGACAGACAGATAGAAAAACAGATAGAGAGCTAGATAAAAAGATAGATAAATAATAGATAGATAGAACACACATAAATTGTAAGATACACACACAAAGAAAAGGATCACAGATTTAGCTAAATACAATGCTAATTTTATATATATTGAAAGTTAGATTAAGGAAAATATATATAGATGTTAGATAGGTGATAGAGAGATAAATGAATAGATAGAAAAATGTATAAACAGATAGAATCATAAATAGAAAAATAGATGAGAGAGAGATAGGTATTTACAGAGATATATGAATGAATGGACTTCTGGGTTGCACATAATGGGCAAAGAATGAGACTTACATAACGACATACAGAGATTCCAAAGGACAAACAGACAAACAATAGATAAACAGAAAGATGCATATATTTCATCATCGAAAGTAGATTACGGTTCAAATAAGAGATATATCTATTGCTTGGTAGAAAGGGTTATAAATCGCCAAAGCCAGGTTGATCGCTAGATAAACAGTAAAATGCTAAAGGTGATAGATACAAATGGATAAACGGTTTTACGGATGGATGCAAGCATGCATGCATGCGTGCATGCATGGAATGATGATTGGATGGATGAATAAATAGATGATACATAAAGAGACAGAAAGTTAGAAAGATCAATGTTAAATAGGAAGATATATAAAAAGATACACTGCTACATAGATCGATTGAAAATAGAAAGCATGAAAGATAGATGAGAGAGGATGATAGAATGATATACATATATATACATTAATAGAAGGATAAACATTAATAAAGAGATACATAAATAAATAGAAAGATAATGGATAGATGACAGAAAATAGATAGAGAGATTGATAGGAAAAAGAATAGATGGTGGATAAATAAATAGATTGAAGGATGGCTGAAGATTGGATAGAAGAATGGATGTAATGATGGATGGTTAGGTAGATGTATATAGAAAAATAGATAAAAAGATAAATATAAGATAAATTGATAGGATGATTAAATAGACATGTATCTACATAAAGAATTAAACAGATATTTCTTAAATAAAACTAAAGGAACATTTAGTTTAACATTTATCAATCATTACGTATTTGGAAAATACTGATTTTAAAACATAGTTTGTTAAATCCAAATATAGATATATAGATAAATTAATATAAACAAATCGGAATATCGATACATGATAGATGACATGGATAGATACATAGATAGATAGATAGATAGATAGATAGATAGATAGATAGATAGATAGATAGATAGAGAGATGGATGGATAGATGGATGGATGGATGGATGGAAGGATGGATGGATGGATATAGATGGATAGATGGATAGATAGATAACTATATACAGACTAATAGATAGACTGATTGATAGATAGGTAAATGATACCATAGAAGAAATAGAGGAACTGATATTGATATAGGAAAATAGATACATAAATAAATGATAGGTACATAGATGATAGATAGATTGATAGATTGATAGATGTTTATTTATCATCTATGTATTTATCAATCTACGTATCTCACTATTTGTGTATTTATCATATTGTATATAATCAAGCTATTGGAGTCTTTTATCTATTTATCATTCTATTTATTTATCCATTCTTTAATTTTCCACTATTCATCCAACCATCTAGCCATCCATCCATCCATCCATCCATTCATCAAAACATCCATCCATCCACTTATGCATGCACTATCTATTCATGTGTCTGTATTTCTGTCTGTCTGTCTATCTATCTATCTATCTATCTATCTATCTATCTATCTATCTATCTATCTACCTACCTATCATCTGTCTGTCAACTGTCTAAATTTATCTCTCTCTCTCTCTTTACCTATGTTTCTTAGATATCTACCAATTATTCATCTATCTACCAACTCTCTTGTATCTATTTATCAGTCTAGACATCATGTGTTCATGTATTTATGTATCTATCAGCTATGTACGTGTTAGGTCTCTGTTCATCCCTTCATCCATCTCCTCATCCGTCCAACTGTTCCTGTGTCAATTTATTTATCTCCAGTTTATTTTATATTTATGTTTATTTTTTCTGTCTCTTATTCTAGTTTTCCGATTACTCATATATCTGTCTTTTTACTTATATATCTATGTAATTTCTATAATTCTATTTATCTTCTATTTACCTGTTATCTATCATCTATCTTCTATTTATTTCTCTATCTATCTATCTATCTATCTATCTATCTATCTATCTATCTATCTATCTATCTATGCATTCTTTTCTATCAATCTTTGTATCTATCATTTATCTATTTATTCATTCTTCCATCTATCAACCCATCCATCATCGGCCCTTCTATCTCCCTTCTATTTGTCTATCACTTTACCTAATTTTCTATCCATCTTCTATACATCAATCTCTCAATGATTCTATTTACCTACTCCTATATTGATCTATCATATTTTATCTATTTATATATCTGTATGTATCTATCTATGGATCTATCTATCCACTTATCTAAGTTCCATCTATCTTAAGTATATTCATTGATATTTCTTGTTATTGATCTATCTATCATCTCATCTCTCTCTATATCATCTAATCTCTCTATTTAGTTCTCTATTATCTATTTATTTATGTATCTATCTATCATCTAACTAATTTTGTCTGTCATCTATCTATTTATGTATATATCTCCTTTGTCCATCCATACATTCACTTATTTAATGATCTTTCTATTCATCTACCACTCTTTCACTCATCTGGATCTCTATCCAACTTCTATGTATGTATCTTACTATTTTTGTCTTGCTATCGATTAATCTCTCTGTCTGTCTGTCTGTCTGTCTGTCTGTCTATCTCTCTATCTATGTATCTATCATCTCTCTCCATCTACATATCATCTGTCTATTCATCTAATCTCTCTCTCTATCTATCCATCACCTATCTATCATCTATCTACTAATCTATTACTCTTTGTATATCTTTTTCAATGTATTTATCTTTTATTAATGTAACTCTCAGGAAATCTCTTTATTGATGTATCTCTTTTTCCCTCTATCACATAGCTGTGCATTATTTTAACCATGAATTTATTCATGTGTCTGCGTAGTTATTACCTATTGATCGATCGATCGATTTATGTTTTAATCTTAGTATGTTTCTTTTTATTTATTTCTTAATTTATCATAATGTCGATATTAGTTTGACTCACTGGTTCTTGTCTTTATGTTTCTTAATATTTATTGGTCTTCTATTTATTTATCTAACCATCTCTATCTCTATCAATCATCTATTTATTCTCTATGTATCCATCACTATTTATTTTTGGATATCATTTTTTATCCTTTATGTAAATAACTGTGTATTTCTCTCCTTTATCATCTCTCTTTTATTCTTTATGTCTATCCATGTGGATATATTTATCGATCTATATATATCTGTCTAAATATTTAACTGCTGAGTTAATCTTTTATTAATCTTATGTCAATATAATAAATTTATTATT
>PUFA01001359.1:0-44278 GCA_003508835.1 Eonycteris spelaea
ATATAAGGGTTTCATTAGTAATAGTTATTGATATATAATGTCCTGCCTATAATACCAAATGCCAGAAATCTTTCCGTTTAATTTCAATGATAACAAAAGTCTAAAAGAGAATAGAAAGAAAAAGTCAATTTCTACTTCTATGACTGTTGTACTGACATTCCCTTGATCATCTTAAATTCATTTGCCCATCGCAGAAATTTCCAAAGAGAGTAAGAGCAGTAACCCAAAAAAGTGAACATTCAAGTTATGAACTTATAGTTCCCTTTTATATCAAGAAAAAAATTCCAAAGAATATAAGTGAACAAAACTAAAACATTTTGAAGGAACAAGTATATAGGCGTCCCTAAGTCTAGATCTGTGCTTCCTTTGCCTTATTAATTCAATATCATTTTCTCCTTTAGGTTAGTCAGACACCTACATATTATTCTATTTAATATCTCCACTATTTACCTACTTCTTTGAAAGAAAGTGAAATTAAAAATTTGTTGTTTGCCAAAATTTCAAGAGTGAACAAATATTCAAACTTTAAAAAAAGAAAAATACTGAAATTTTATTTTTAAAATTGGTGAAATAAAGGAATAAGGAGTCTTAGAGCATCTTAATCTGAGAGATGATTATTTATCAAGTATGAAGGACAGTTATTTTTTTACTGAAAAAGAAAAAGCAAACAACAAATAAACACCACTACCAACAACAGCACCAACTATAACAACAATTAACAACAAAAAGCCAACCAATTCCTTCAATAAAAAGATCAATAGTATTTGATAAGGAATGGGCTAATCTAGGTGGGTCTTCCACAAGGGATATTTACTTTAAAATATCTCCCTTACCTATCCAAAGATTCTATCACCTAAGTTGTCAGAACCAACTAATTAATCCAACTATAAAGATTACCTGAATAAAAGCAATCCCTTGGGTAACAACTCCCAGAGAATATCCTGCAGTTGCCTCGGTCCAGCTGAGCATCCCTTCCACTAGAGGGCCATGTGACCCTAAGGATTGCTAGATAAAAAGATGGAGGGAGCTTTAAGAAATCTTTCACTACTCCTCTAGTCATCTGACTACTTTTGTATAGTTCTTTAATTCAGGGGGTAAAATAAACAGGCAGTTAATTTAAAGAACTGTACTAAAAATCAGGATTCTGAATCAAGTCTATATTTGATCACTCCATGTGTTAGCCAAAATAGTAAATGATAATAACAGCAGCAATAATAATAAGATCATGGAGTATTTATGGACTATGTAACTGATAATAAATTCTTCAAGGACTTTAGTGAGATAAACACTATGGAATGGGGAGGATGGTAGATTCATATTTTGCCTAAGTGAGGTTAAATTTCATTATAAAACTAAGAAAAAGTTTTCCTTGCAGACCATCTAGGTCAGGTGCTCAAAAGGTAATGAAAACCACTTCTGAAAAAAGTTTCTTACCTCATTCGAAGAAACTATGTAAGTGTCTTCCAGTACATTAATTAACAAGCTCAGTAATTTTACACTTCTGCACAAGGTAAAAATTTATGTTCTCTGGCAATTTTTAAAAAGAAAAATTATAAAAGCTTGGGTATCACTCAGAGGTATCTCCAGGTCACCCAAAACTCAATTCATCATATTTATCTCTATAATCAAATAATTTGTAGGGGGAGTAAAAAAATGTAAAAAAAAAAATTCACAAAATGAGATGCTACTATACAAAGGATAACTCCAATAGGTCATTAAAATTTTTTTTACTAACACCAATTCACATCCCCCACTGTTGTCACTTAAGATTAGAATTTTATTCGAATTTATTATCTAGGCCATGGTATCTTAAAATTCTTTTGAGTCACATCTATGAAAGCCTTGATCTCCTTCCAGAAAAAGTGCTAAACATGACTTTTGTATAACAATTGCAGGAATCCACAGGCCCACCCCCTAACAAAATCCAACTGGCAGGTCCAGATAAAGAACCTTAATCTAGGGCATATGGCCATTCCCGATCCTTTTGAGAATCAAAATAGCCATTTTAAAGTAACCTATCATTTGATATTTGTCTCCAAAATTACTTTATCTTATTTTGATAAAAAGAATCATTTGTTTATACGTTAAAAGAATTCCTTACTCAAATAACTAATTTTAAAAGGTAGATATCTAGTTAATATATAAAACATTTCTAAGAACTAAGCTTCACCTTATTTGGGAAATAGCTATTTTAGAAGAAAAAAAAGATCAACTAAAAGTTCTATAACTTTTATAATACAAAGTATAATTTTCATATTCTTTGAAGAATATATTTTACTAGCTATTAAAGCCACATCCAGATTTATAGGCTATATTCTTTGTTTTAATTCATGTTTAGTACCAGACTCTCTTAAAAACAAAATGAAAAACCGGGAAAATATATAGGTATAAATCAACTTTGTCAAATTCCTGGATAAAGAATCTCAGCTTTTTTTTTTTAATTATTAATTTTTCCCTCTTTCAAAGTTTACAGCTATTAAGTTTACTTAATTAGCTTGGCATCCCATAGCTAAAAAGCACCACTTTAATTACATTGACTAAAACAGAACCAATTCCTTTCACCTTCTTTCCTTCAGTCTCACAACCTCTCTATATATCACAAGAACTGTTATTCAAGCCAAAAACCTAAGTCATCAGTGTTGTTTTGCTTTCACCCTATCGTTTCCAAAGCCATTCATTTCTTTCCATCTCTACTCCTATAATCATAAACTACATTAAATCATCACTTGCCTGACTTACTGCAATAGCCTAACTGATCTTCATCTGTCCCTTCTATTTCTTAATTCTTTAATGCATTCTCCAAACAGCAACCAAAGTAAGCTTTCAAAAATACTTAAAGATTAACATAACTAGCCTACATATATCCTTTCAACTGTCTCTAATGATGAGAAAAAATTAAAGCCCCTAGCCTTGGCATTGTATGATCCGGCACTTGCTTTCTCATTGATTTCACCCCATCCCCACGCCTTGCTATCTGCTCTCAGTCCAGGCTGTCATTTCAGCACCTCTAACATGGCTAGCTTATTCCACACATGTCTTTGCACAACTGAGTCCTCTCATCAGACAAGTCTCAAAGCAAATGTCATCTCTCCAATGGCATTCACTAATCATCTCACATGATGCGTTCTCCTCAACTCTCATCACTCTACCATTATTTGTGTGTGTGTATGTGTGTGTGCACATGCATGGTAGTGTTTAATTTTACTATTGCTTATTTCCTTAATACAGTGCAAGTTCTGAGAAAATAGGGACTTTATCTGTCTCAAATACTGTGACTTAAAGCCAGCCTGAACATTATAGAATGAAACAAAAATCTATTTTTTTCACAGTATGGGTACAAAGGATTATTTTTACTCTGAAAGTATAAATGCTCCCTGAAACACTGAAGTAACTCCTTGGATTTTATTTTCTTTAAAAAATAATGTCATTTCCAGAAATTACCAGGAAGTTACATTTAAGATAACTTTTTATTCATAAACAATCATATTATACGTGTCAGATAAAATTATAAACATTCATAAAAAGAAAGTGACTAAAAAAACTACCAACCACCAGGAATTAAAATAAAAAATTCAACAGGTATGATAGGTTATCACATAAACTGTACTTGTTAAAGAAGCTGCATTCCAGCATATCCTATCTTGGTACCAAATAATTCATGTGTCTGAACCTACAAAACATTAAAAATATTACGATTTAAACCATTTAAATCATTTCAACACTCTACTCTTACTTTCCCTTTCTGTTAAAAATTCATCAGAGAATTTTTTTTAATTTTATTATGATATTGGTTAAAAATCCAGTAAGTTTCAGGTGTACAATTTAAGAATAAGAATAATATTATATACGACACATATATGTACTGTATGTGTGTGTATGTATGTGTTGTGTGTATATTTTTTTCCATGTGTGTTTCACCACCCATAGTTAGAAATCTGTCACCACATATTTGATCACTTTTATCCCATCTACCTTCCCCCTCCCTCTCCCCTACCCTTTGGTAACCACTAGTCTATTGTCCATGTCCATGAATTATTAGAGTATTCCTTTTATTAAGACTAATCAAAAATTTATTCAATGGTTAATGGGTCACTATTATTTGAAAAAACATTAAATTTACAAACATTACCTCAAATACTGAACGATCATGATCGAAAAGAAGTTATCTAAGATTTTATTCAAAAAATATACACTACTAGTTTCAAATTCCAGCCATCCTGTTGTAATTCTTTGGTATTACTGTAATTTTAATATACTGATACAGCCTCTTGGCAGAGTCTATGGAGACTCATTTTGCCACAGTGAAACTGGTTCTCATTTTTCAATAACATAATACTAAATATCTTGAAACGTTTTCTTGGAGCACAATCACTTTAGGAATAGCTGTCTGGTTGCAGAAAAAGAAAAAAGAATACTCTAAAACATTCCAAGTTACAAAACATGAGATAATCTCATAATATTTTCCTATGGGAATATTTGGTCAGAGTTAACCAAACTCCTCCTCCTTATGTTTAGGCCTTAGATCCTTAATTTACTAATTACAGTGTTATAAACTTTTCAAAACTTTCTCTTTTAAAACATCGGAAAAGCAAAAGTTTTTCTCCAGAAGTGGCAGAGAAGTATACTACCAGAGTTATGAAAACTTAAGAGGTAAAGCCAAGACTATGAAAATCTTCATTCAGTCAGTAACAAATATTAGGAGTGCCCATGATGTGTCAGGCAATACAGTAGGTTTATTGGCAGACAAGGCCATCTGATCCCTTTGGGTAGGAACAAGAAGATTTGAAATTTAAAAAATAGAAAGATGAAGAAACTATATAGTTTTCTCAATTTCTTACAGTTTCCAATAAGATATTGATATTTACTTTTAAATATTTTGACTCATTTCTACATATTAATTATCATCTTAGGCTCCTTATAACTGATCTAAGTTATTTTTAGTAGTTTTACCTTCGTTTTTAATAAAGTAATCAAAGAGCAAGAATTATTCACCTGAAACATTAACAGATGCCCTGATCCAGCAGGAGATAACCTACTTTTTGATTGCCATTTCAGATATATGTGGCTTGAACTCTTTTCATATTTAATTAGAACATATCTTTAGAGATTTAAAAACAAGACTCAGAAAATACATAGTTCATTGTCAAAAATAAAAGAACATTTGTCATTAGTAGAAGTTATTTATGAATACACATTACTAAAAGATGATTTTTAAAACTTTAGTCATTTTCACAGAAGAATCTATTGCTGAAAGTGTGGTAGATCTTTAGGCTTTAAAAATGAGAATGGTTATGCAAATTTAAGACTACCAATAGAATATTCTTGCATATATTCATAAAATATCTACAAATTCCTAAATACTCAGAGTATAAATGTTAACTGTGCTTTGCTCTCAGATAATTTGGTATGCTTTTCCTGGATTAGTCCAGCATTTGAAGGAGAGAGGTTTTCCTAAACACCATAAAGATGTTTTATCAAAATTAAAGGTTTTGACCTTTAAAAAGATAACAAATGACCTAAAGAATTACCAAAAGTTATAATGCATAATGTGATTGAACTACAAACGTGATTCTCTGTAATGGTCTTCTTAAAAAACAAAACAAAAAACAAAAAAAACCAACAAAACAAAAACCAGAAAAACTACTCCAGCTTTAAAAATACAGTTAATTTTCAAAAGTAAAAATTCACTAATAAAAAAGCCACCAAAATCTTAAAGATGAAAATAAACCAAAATCTTTCAAAACAAATTCTTGCATGGAAGCAAAGGGTTGAGAGTAAATAAGTTGTTTCTTCCATCATTTACAAGCTGTGAAAAAACATGTTATATTGAAATATTCACATCTTAGTAACCATATCTCACATAGCATAATCGATACAGGATAATTAAATTTACCTTGATATTCTGGGCATCAACATTAGCTCCAGCTTCAAGAAGAAGACTAATAACTGTAGTATTTCCCTGCTAGTACTGCCCAATGCAAAGCAGTGTTTTTGTGATACTTGTCACCAAGGTTAACTGAAACATTGAATGTTAAAAGCAATCTAGTTGGATCCACACTGAAAAGGAAAAAAAAACAACAACAACAACCCTAATTTCAATTATAGAAATCATTAAAGATACTAACTGATTGTGGTTGTATTCATATTCCATCTTGGAACACTTCTATTCTAACCTATACTCAACAAGCTTATGACTCCTAGAGACACTTTAATATCAAGTATTATATGCAACATACAAATGCAACAAGTAATATTGTTCTGAGAGCAATATACTTGCTCCTGATATTTTTATTGCTCTTGAGTTTAATGTCATTAATAAATATAATTAAGCAATTATGTTTTTAAATTTAAATCTAGATTGTTCCAAAAATAATTTAAGGCAACTTACTAATTAATATATTAAACTTGGTAAACATGCAAATCACATGAAAAAAGTTACTTTAAAAAAAGATAATTTTCTATTCTTGGAAAGTGTTAAATGAAAATAGATTAAGGATACTACAATTACCAAGGTAAAGGTAATAAGCATAGGTACTTAAACATCCGAAAAGGTAACATGTTATATACGATGTATTCATAATGAAAATTTTAAATATTAGTAATAACATTAACTTTTGTCTCATCACCTACTTTACATTTATGTTGAAAATGATCTGAGTATTTTAATAATGTTTACATACCTATGTGTTCTATAAGCTGCCCACATTAAAGGTGTCATTCCATTCTGATCCATCATATCTACATCCTGATAGTTAAAAAAAAAAAAAAAAAGTAAAAATTTCTAAAGTTCTACCAAACTTACTTGGAAAATCTAATTTAAACATCATAGGAAAACCCAATATAATACTACTCAATCACATGTGATTTATGAAACTTTTTAATTTTAAAATAAAACTATGTATTGTCACTAAATATTTTAATTGGTGTATATATTTAATTGTATAAATTTAATTGACATGGTGTATATATTTAATTGTATAATTTAATTGACATTTAATGTATTAAATGTATATAGTTAACATATATTTATAGTTTTTCCCTTTTAAGAGGCATTAATCAGCCTTTAAATGATTTGCATTTAAAGATGTTGACCTATTCTTGATCTTTCAGCCACAAAGAATAGGTTAAATGATTTAAGTCTCTGAAAATGATTTATACTAATTCGTGATAGGAGGGAATGATGAAACCCTCTTTATTCCTAGGCATTTCAAAACAAAGACTTAAAATGACCAATCTTTTTAATAAGCTCAAAAAAAAGTTTAGTGTTTGCTTTGCATTTTGTCACTATACATGTACATTTTAGAGTTAACTAATTTGCAAAGTTTGTGGCAAAAAGCAATGTGAAAAATCAATTCTCTTTCTTACTCTCCACTATTTTTTACCTTTTTATCACTATTTTGGTATTTTCTCCACATCTTAATAAGATGCCTGAATTGCTTCTTTTTCTTTTTTCTGTTTTAGGCATTATATGAGACTTCTCAGTATGCAAAATGAGAGTTTCTCTCTCCTCTCCTTGACCCATCACAAGTATGCATCTTTCCTATTTTTTCCTCTCAAGTGATCTACTGTAACTGTGATGCTAAACTTTTAAAAAAATTTACATTATAAATATATATGAATACAATACCCAGCAAAATCATACAGTAAACCATGATTAATTTTCCTCTCCTACTCAACTTTTTGCTTTCCTTGATACTGTCCTGTTCCCCCTTTTGCTTTTTTTTTTTTAAGCAAATCAGAATTAAAACTACCACTTACTCAACCAAATTCTTCTCTATTATTTAAAATCTCCTTTTAAGACCTTATGATGTATCAGGGACTCTATCAGTTTCACTTCTCTAAAATTCTCTCCTAACCCACTCCACTCTGGACTGATTATCCTATATGCCTGAGGCATCTGTTTCATTAATAGCTGTTCTTTGAGAATCAAATCATATTAAATTCACATATTCTCAGCGCCCACCAGAGTGCATGACCAAAAACCATTCGTTAAAGGAAGACATGTTTATCCATCTACTCTTCTAGGCTTGGGGAAGGCACTGGCTTTAGAATAAGACAAAAAGGTTTTGAATTCCTAGCTCCACCACTTAATAGCTATAAGCTTGAGAAAATTACTTTAATTATGAGCCTCAGCTTCATCATCTAAAAATATAAATACAAATAACGACTTCAGAAGACCCCTGTGATAATTAAACGAAATGTGTATAAAGCACCTAGTCCAAAGCCTGGAACATTATAGACATTCAACAATATTAAGTTTCTACTTCTTCTGTCCCTCATCACCTATTCCTGGATTATAATGAATCAGCAGTTCTCATCCAACTTGTGTTATCTAATTTATCAGTCAGTGGACAGAGGACAGAATTATAGTGGGTACACTTCATATCTCTAATCAGCAGTTCTCTGTGAGCCCTGTTACTGATGGGAATATATTTCAAATGTGAGCTACCCAAGTATATTGAAGCAGAAAAAAAGCTGAGAACAACTACATTAGACAATCTGTAACACACATTTAGACATCATTAGTTTAGCCCTCATGAATACTGTGTTTGAATGTTATGTCTTAACCATTACAAATCCATTTCTGGATTTACCTTAAAAAGTGTTACTGGGAACATCTTATGTAACCTCACGCAATATTTTAATACAATACATGTTGATTTTCCAATAAGAGTTTTTTTAAATATCTTCCCTGAAAAAATGACAAGCTTCCTTCTTGTTTCTTACATGAAAGTTAAGTACTATAATTTTTTTACTTCTTTCACTTTCCTGGTTTCAAGAAAACACAACTAAATCTGATGCCCAATTAAAATAAACATGTAAATTCTTATGTTTATGTTACTTCTTTCTTCGTAGTTGTTACTCTTTTCATATCATTTTGAAAAAGTGGTATTAAAAATATCAATAAGTAAAATAAAAAATGTAAAATTATGCAACATCTCTAGAGTACTAAAAGAAAAACAGAATTCAACTTTTCACACTTTACGTAAGGATTTAAAATTTGGTACTTCTTTTCCAAGTTCAGCCTAGACAAAACTTGGTACTTCTTTTCCAAGTTCAGCCTAGACGTATGGGTATTCTATTCTCTATTAGGAAGAATTAAACAAGCCCAAATCAAAAGCTTATGGGAATTCCATAATCAACAGGGCTCCATAAGTTAGCATTTTCCCCTTTTTTTCCTGAAAATTATCCAAAAGAACTGGTAGTGAGCACTAAATATATTTAACAGTATAACTAAAACAATTTTTGAAGAATAGAATGACATATTATATATTTGTATGTATATGTATGTATATAATATGTATATAATATATATACATATTATATATGTCCTAAGAATGTAAAACTGATGAAATTAACAAAATTGGGGTGGGGAAGATTAAAAAAAGTATAAGTGCCTAATCTATAATAGTTATAGTCAAAAGATGTTATTTAAGCTAAATATCAAAGAATAGAAATGTAGTTACATTTATCAGAACAAAGTTAATACTAAGAAAAACAATATTATTCACTAAAGTCAGTGAAAGAAGAAATAAAAGTTACTTATTTGAATATTGTAAGAACTGTTAACCATCTGAGGAAAGGATTTACCAGCAGAAGAATAGCAAGCACAAAGGCCCTAGGACAATAGCACGTGAGACTTGCTCAATAACTGCAAGACTGGGGTGGTTAAAGCAGAGCGAGTGAGGGGGAAGATGACAGAGATAAGCTGGAAAGGTATTAGGGCTAGACCACAACGGTTCTATTGGCCAGAGAAAGACTTTGGACATCGAAGTTATGATATAATGAATATCAGAGGTTTGTGTTTTAAGAAAGTATACATGAAAAAAAGTTCCAGAAAAATACATACGAACTGTTAAAGGAAGTGACCTCAGGAAGATGGATTTCATTTTCTAAGTCATAGCCTATTATGTATGACTACTTTACATTAAGCATATGTTACTTTTGTAAGCAGAAAAAGAATTTACTCATGAAAAAGAATAATTATTTGTCAAACATTTATCATCATCATTATGCATTTACGGTACAAAAGGCACCATGACAGGAAGAAATCGCTGCTCTTTAAGACTTTTATAGCATATGTCCTATGCCATACTGAAATTATCCAAACGCCAAAATCAATAAGCTAACAAAAAGACCATGAAGACTCAAAAATTTACTTTTCCTACCAAATTAAAAACTGAAAGAAAAAAAGTAAATGCATACTGTAAATTTATATCTGCAATATGAAAGGCCAGGAAAGATACTGTTATATGCTACAGCACCATCTACTGCTTCAACTACCAGTCTAGAAGAAACTGTGGGAGCAGTACAATTCCCTATAGTAGTTGGTCTCCAAAGATGGTCCCCAATAAACCTCACCTTCCTGGTACTCAAGCCTTGGTGTTCCCACAGTGAACATGATCAAGCCCCTGTTACTTGTTTTAACTGAAAGAATGAAGAAATGCTGCTGTGCAGTTCACGACCCAAGACTTTAAAAAGGCAGAACAGTTTCTGCTTTTGTTCTTTTGGGAAGTTTAAGCCACCATGTAAACAGTCCACTTCTCCTGATGCAGAGACCACATGGAGGGGTACTAAGAATAAGAAGTTCTGAGATGGCATAGAAAAAAAGAGAGGCCAAGCTGTCCCAGCATCCCAGTTGAGTCCAGCCTTTTAGCCATTCCTACCAAGTTTCAAGATATGTTTAAGTGAGCTATCCTCTAGTCCACATGAACTCCCAGGTGACGGAAGCCCCTAGCCGTTACCACAAGGAGAAGAACCACTCAGCCACGGCTACTCTAACCACGAATTATGAAATATAATAAATGGCTAGTATTGTTCTTAAGCCATTAGCTTTCAGGGGGTAGTTTGTTAACACAGTTACAGAAAATAAACTCCCCCTTCCAGCAATTAATTTAACCAGTCTATGCCTGTTTTCCTATTACACAACACACAACTGTCATTGCTCTGACCCTGCTAATAAATACCTTAAAGGATTCGTAAAATATTACTCAATTTCTAAATCAGCATAAAATTTTATATTAAAGTAACAATTATGTTAATAGCAATGAATTAAAATCATTCGTCTTTCTCTTATGATGAGATCCTTAGCTATAAAACTAATGTTTAAGTATAACCGGAGAAAACACATGAAAGAAAAACTGAGTGACATTACTTTTAACGTAATACATTTATTACAAAAATATGGTACATAAAAACTGGTAATACTTAACGTGATTACAGTTACTGCACATTCAGGAAAAATCAGGAGGAACCACTTAAATCATGAGAAATTTTCCGAAATGTAAGAAGTAGCATTATTTTATACAGCAGAAACTAAAAAACTGATTTTAAAGAATTTATCCTCTCAAGAGGTACTTAATATGGAAAACAGCCAGTAATATGTTCAAAAAAGTTTAAATAAATTCAGATGATATATTCAAAAAATACCTAAAAATTCTCCCTTACTTTCTGGAATCCATCTCTATTACTCAGAAATAAAAACAGATTAATATCTGTTCATGATTGTCTTATTTTTATGGCAACTACATTAAATATTAAATAGGTTAATACCAAACTATATAATTATTCTCTTCATCCATCAAAAAGTAGTATTTAAATATAACAAGGTATTTAACACCTGTAACACCAATTACATTAGGCATTTAAACTATGAAGAACATCCACACCATTGTGATCTTTTTACCTGTCCTTTTGCTATGAGATAAGCAACAATTGAGGTATGTCCAAACTGAGCAGCCAGATGAATACAGCTACATCCTTCTCCATCAATTAATGAAGGATCTGCACCATATTTCATTAGTTGCACAACCATAGATAGATGGCCTTGTCTGAAACGTAAAGAATACTTAGATATACAGTTATTTCAAATAAAACATCTTTTTAAATAGGGTAATGGTGGAAAAGATTACACAAATCTTTTTAAAGTACTACACCTTTCAAAATGCAGTATTTATAAGACAAAATTTTAAATAATTTAGACAATGTTCATGTTCAATTGTAAGAAATTATGTGAAAAACTAAAAATAATATCTTTCATTTTAGCTCTCATGCTGGCTTATGCCTTTGAAGATAAACAATCTTTTGTGATAGTTTAAAATACATTAAGCAGAATTTTATATCAAACGTATCACTCACTTTTGTTCTAGAAAATAAAAATAATTTTGTTTTACAATAGACATATGTCAATACACATTTAGGGTTTTATGGTTCCTAAGTCTTAATTGGAATAACAGCCCTTGAAAATTTAGGATAACTCATAACTTCTTTAAATATATAATAAATTGTTATTATATTCTATTATCCTACTGCAAAATGATCTTAGTCGTCCCATGAACTGGACAACTTCTTTAATTGTAAATATACATATGCTATAAAACTATTACATTAATAAAATTTAACCCAATCTTATATCTGGATTAATATAAGCATTGTTAATTCCCTAAGGACGCTTTGGACAATAAACCTTGATTCTAATGCAGGTACACTGGACAGCAATACATTAGTATGTTAATGACATTCACTATTGGCATAAAAAATTTTCCATTTTAGCATACCATTTTTAAAAAAGTACTTAGTTATACACTAAAATATATATATACTTATATCTAGAAGCAAATTTAAACCTTGTGGCCCAATGCAATGGAGTTGAATTTAGGTCGCCTCCAAGTTGATCCACAATAGCACCTTTCGAAATGTAGTATCTATAAGACAAAATTTTACATAATTTAGACAACGTTCATGCTCAATTTTTAAAAAATTATATGAAAAATAAAAAACAATATTTTTTATTTTAGTTTTCATGCTAGCTTATGCTTCTAAAGATAAACCTTTTATGATAATTTGAATACATTAAGCAGAATTTTATATCAAACATATAACTTTTTTATTCTAGAAATAAAAGGAAAATAATTTTTTAAGGTTAAAAAACAAAAGCAATGCCAAATAACAATTATAGAAAAAAGGCAGTCAGAGAACCACAAAGATTTGGGTCAGATAGCAGCAGCAGATAGAATCTTGGAATTAGAATAGTTATAGAATAGGCCAGATACTTAGCCCACCATGGGACTCAGCTTTTTAAGCTTTACTTATCTCACAAGCTTACTGTATTATTAAATCAAACAATATATGTGAAACAATTTTATAAACTGTAAAGTATAACATAAACATTCTTTATGCCTTATTTGTTGTGCCTTTAAAGCTGTGCTGCTTTAAAAAGAGCAACCTCATTGCAATGCTTCCTTTGGAAATAATCAATGCAATGACTCTTGAATATAAATAGTTTCAAGTATTTGATATTAAATGCTTGATGTGTGTATATCAGTGAGGCTCTTAAACTGTTCTAAGTAATTACTGCCTTCGATCACTAATGCATTTACTCTTAATGTACATAGTTCTAAATATTTAATATACTTAAATTTACATATTTGATTCAGAAATTTTCTGCTTTAAATATTTGTTAAATTTATGCTTTTAAAGTATTATGCAATTGGTCTAGCAGGTAAAATATTTCCAAACTAAAATATTTTCAGTTCAAAATATCAGATGATTTGAATTTTGTATATTTTGAACAAAAATACAGAATGTTTGTAGTCTGAACACAAACATTTAACTAGTCCTAAATTGTTTCTTTAGGTACCTGGTGGACATAAATAATAGTTGAAAATGCTTTTACAAGCCCAAAAGGAAATACAGCCAAGGAACAAATTTGATAGGAAATAGTTTCTTAAAAGTTCCAAGCAGGGTTTTTAAAAAACAATTTGATTATCTCCTCTATAGTCAATACATCTGCCCTGAGAGTTATTTTTGCTCTCGTTTCCAATATTTGCTAGGGCTATAGCAGTGAGTGATTTCCAACCTGGTTCTGAAGTACAATTTTTTTTTTCATAAGGATAGGGGAACTTTTTTTTGCATGCTAAAAAAGAATCACTTCTATTGCCTTTTTACTGTAATCACCTGGAAGCACTATATTTTTATAACATGTTATTCTTTGCAGTTCTAAAATCCTAGCTGAAAACTACAAAACTATATGATCATATAATTCTCATTTTTAAATTAAAGCCCCCCCTGCAATACTACAAGAATAGTATTATCATGGAATGTACTTGCCGATACTAATGATCCCCAGGCTTTGAGAAGGGACCATCAATAAACAAGAGATACCAACAGTATTTGAAAGACGAAAAACAAATAGCTAAAATGTCTCCAGAGGTGGACACCAATGAGAATCAAACCAGAATGTTATAAAAGCCTAGAAAAGCTAAGATTTTAAATTCAATTGTTATCTCTGAAGAAAGTAATAAGAAGCTGGACTATAAACAGAAACACTGGTTGAAATTCAATATAAGCTGTTGAAAAATTATTGTTTTCTAACATATTTTCACTGAAAGTATTTAGTATCACAAATAGGCATTTGGAAGCAATCAAACAGCTGACAATGCTAAAGAGGCATTCTTTGGGCACTGCTTTATATATTTAATTTTATATTTTATTTAAAATTAATTTTAAATATAAAAATATATTTTATAAAAATACAGAATACATTACAATATATTTTAAAATATTTATTTAAAATTAATATATTTTATATAATGTTAAATCTAAAAATGTAACTACTCAAATTTTTAATATTATTATAGTAATAATTCAGACTCTTAAAGTTCAGATTCATTCTTGCATGCTTGAACTTTATTGTATGAGAGTGATTCAGACGTCAGCCTCAGGTTCATGTTGATTTTAATATTTAGCCATTCAGCATTTGCCAGAAGGTGTTTCTGTGCAGCTTTACCTGATAAGTTTGAGACTCAGAGAATTAAATCAGAGAACCATATGAGAAACACTTCACTGAAAATGAAAGTTTACATAACTAAAAAACAAGAACCCCAGGCCATTTTCCTTGTTCAGGTTATCTGGCAGCCAGAAAGATGCTAAGCCTGTCCCCACAAAGAGATTAGATGACTCTAAGAGAAACTGAACAATCCCAGAGAAAAAACACCTGAAATGGACATTTGAGAGGTTCCTGTTGTGAACTCTTTTAAGTCCCACAACTTCCAATCAGCTTTATATATCGCTCCTAAATATGAATGGTCAAATAGGACCAGATAATTGAATACAGCTTCAAATATGGAAGGAGACAAAAATAAAACAGAAGATGCTCAAACAGACAATATAGAAATAAGAAAAACTTAAATCCCCCAAAATTTAACTGCTATACTGGAAGATAAAAAGAAGCTGAAGCTAAGAAAAAGAAGGGATCAATTTGGATAGTTCCACTATCTGACAAATAGAGTTCCTGAAAGAAAAACAAAAAATGAAAATGAGGCACTCTTGAGGATACAATACAAAAATACTTCCCTAAACTAAAAAGGCAAGTTTCCAGACAGACTAAAAGTGGCAATATAATGGCCATGAAATGAATTTTTAAAAAATAAATAAAAAGAATACTATCAGTGCACAATAAACTTTTACAAAGTTGGGGAAAAAGAAAAAAACTTACACATTGCCAGAAGAATAAGCTACACACAATAGTGTATTCTGAGAAAATTACAAGCTCCGTATTTTTTAATAAAGGCCATATTCTCTAATAAAGCTTTGACTTGATATCAAACTGAAACCAGAGACTAAATGCATTATTAGCTGTTATTGATGAAGAATCTTAAGGTAAGAGGAAACAAAAGCTTGAGCTAATCCTTTCTATTTTATTATATTCGGGTAAAAGCTAAGAAATAGTTCAAAGACTTTCACTTGAAAACATTAAGAATATAAATCTCATCCAGGCTGAAGGCCTTGATAGGGTAGTGAGATGAGCTGGAGGGAGAAGGACATTGAGGTTTAATGAGGTCCCAAGACTGGTTCAGCAGTAAAACATTCAAAACACAGTATCTGACAGCTTCAGGAGATACCCTCGTTCTCCCACGGGCAGAAGCTATTAAACAGGACAACAAGAGATCTGGTAGCTTCAGGCAACTACTCCATTTTTCCAGGCCAGGAGTAGGAAGGTTCACAGGGAGGCACAGGGATCTCGTATCATTCAAGGAGGAACAAAAACAAACCCTACTGCCCATATAAACCCCCAACTATCAACTTCGCAGAGCACTCAATTTCCTATGAATCTGACCGCTTCATCTTTTTTCCATGTGTACTTTGCTTGCTTAATAAATCGCTTCTGCTTGCCACCTTGTGCCTGTTCTTTCTTCCTTCTCTGCGTTGGACCTCCTTGCAAATCTTATGGGGGATCCAAGGTCTGAGCTCCTGACTCCTACAATGCAGAAACCTGACTGACAGTAACAGTCCCCTCCTTTTTAAATAATACTTATTTTTTATCTTATCATCATGAAAGTGACCCAACTACTTTGCTTGCAGTAAGTTCCTGTAATACATACTGATGAAACATAACTGTTAGAAGAGACACTTCTCCATGGGTCTCTCATGCTCCCATATGTCTTGCTCGGTATATCAAAAATATAAATAAAGCCCTGATCACTCTTTACACAGGCCATTTTCCAGAGCTGTATCTGCATCAAGCAACCTTGAAAGATGAGGTAATGTCTTCTTCAGGGACAAAGAACAATCTTGCTTACCACTTAATATAAAAGCACTGAATTCTCCAAGCTGCAAGCACAAACCCACTGTGTGTGCTGCATCCATCTAGACCATATTAAGCCACTTCCATAGTACCTAGGGAGCAAGAAGGTCCTATGCAAATATGATGTTCATGCCACTTGCTATGCTATAAATAATCAAGTCTTTTGTCTCTACCTGAATCATGTATCTTCCACCAGCATCCATGAAATAGTAATACGCTGCAACTTTTAAGTAGGGTGTAATTCCAGATCCAATAGTAAAAATTAATCCTAAAGCTATGAATACTGGTCATTATTGAAAATTGCATTTACCACATGTTTATTTTAGAAAAGAAACTTGCCAGACTTTATACTATTAAGAAATTAAGTTTACCCTGAAGATATAATATACACAGACACTATGATTATTATCTCACTCTACAGTTTACTGACTTTATTCTGTCACTTCACATATCTGCAAGTAGCTTGGAATAACTTTTAAGGGAGGCAGCATCAAGACTTTTTGTCTATTTCCCACTTCAGACTTTATTTTTAAACATAAGACAAATATGAATTTTTTATCAATAGAATGAGATCAAGTATCTCAACTGTAACACTTGAAGCAAGAAAATAACAAAGCAAAGCTTTAAAATTCTGAGAAAATTATTTTTAATCTAGAAGTCTATGCTCAACCAACCAACCAATAAGCTGTGAGGGCAGAAGAGCTCATAACTTCAAAACATTAACTCCCAAGTTCTCTCTGTCTCTCTGTCTCTGTCTCTCTCTCTCTTTTACTCTCTCTCTCTCAAAAAGCTATTAGAAAATGTGTTCTACTAAAACCAGGGAACAAACCAAGAGAGATGAAAACCTGAGATCCAGGAAACTAAGACCAGCACTGGAGCAAAGGGAATTTCCCAGGATGATGGCACAGGAAAGTCTCAAGACAATGATTGTTCCATAGCTCTAAAGAGCAAACCATCTAAGTTTGAGGAAAAAGGTGGAGAAAATCCAGGAATGATTTAATAACCCCCTTCTCCACCAAAATAAGAACTGATAAACTATCTGTTACTGTTTGCATACAGAGTGGTTTTACAGTTCTAAGATTATGAGAATTAGTTACGATATATAGAAAATTAAATAATTTTTTAAAAAGGAAGCAACTACAAACAAAATCCAGAATTCTACAGGAAAAAAAAAAACAACAGATAATCACAGAACACTTCTAGATTTAGCAGTGAGAATTACATCCTAATAACAATTTAAACTTTGTATAGTGATTTAACAAAAACTATAATAGACAGAAGAAGAAGTATTAGTGACATCTAGGACATCTAGTTAACCTAAAATAGAAAGTCAAAATATAATAACTGATTAATCAAGAAATAACAGCATAGATGTTAGCAATATTTATTAAAATTCAAAATTCATCTTACTCCTAAAAATTCTACAGATATGTATGAACATAAGCAAAGTGATATGTGAACAAGTACAGCACTTTTGTGGTAGTAAGAACACCAGAATCAATCTAAATGTCTATCAATAAGGAAAAATTAAATCCACAATTGAATTTTATTCGGCTTTTTAAAAAAGAATGATGCAGCTCTCTTTGTACTGATACGAAAAATCTCAATGATATATAAATTAAACGCAAAAGCAGAAAAGTGCTATTATTTGTGTGAATAAAAAGACTTTCTAGATAAAAGTAGCAATACAAATTTATAAAATACAAGAGTAAATACTGAAAGAAACAGCTAACATACTGAAAATAATTACTTCTGGGATATAGGACCCAGAGAGTGGAGAGAGATTGCTGTTTCCCTTTGTAAGCCTTTAAGTACAATTTAATTTTTCAAATTGTTTATGTACTATTTTGATTAAAGTAACATTAACTGAAAAAACTATAGAGGCTGTGGAAGGCTAGATAACTTTAGCCCACACTCCCATTAAAGAAAACTAAAAAAGCTCAATGAAATATAACAAACATTTCCTAAAAAATCAAAGCCTAAGAAGAATAAGAGCATTTACCAGGCCAAAGCAGACAAAAGCAAAATACAGGCTAAGACCTCAAAAAGCTGCACTAAAGTGGTAATTTAAGGACCAAAAGTAAAGCTGACTCTAGCATGGTCCTCAGCTATCTGAGCCAAAAAAATCTAAAGCCTTAGAACTAATTTGAAGTTGGGCCTAGCAGAAACAACTGGGAATCTTCTCACCTTAGGCCTCAACTTATTCAACAAATAATTTTTCAAACACAATGTCTAATACATATTCAAAGATAATCAGGCACATGAAGAATAATAATAGATATAGACCAACACAGACTCCAAATGCTATATTCTCAGACACCAATTATAAAATAACTATATTTACAATATTCAAGTATATAAGACTGAAAATTTTAGCAACAAATAATACATACTTTTAAAAAACAATAAAAATTCTAGATTCTAGAACTAAAAATAAAATTATAAACACATTAAATAGATTTAACAGCAGATTATACATGAAGAATAAATGAACAGTAAATAGGTCAAAAGAAGTTTCCAGAATAAAAGAGACAAAAGGAGAGAACACAGAAAAGAGAAGATAAGAGACATAGTATACAATGAAAAGATCAAACACATTTAATTGGAGTTCCAGAAGGAAAACAAAAAGACAATGGGGCAGAAGTAATATTTGAAGAACTAGCGGCTGGAATTTTCCCAGAGCTGATGAAAACATCAATCCACAGAATCAAGAATTCCTTGCAATCTCATTTAGGGTAAATAAAAAGAAATCCACACCTACATATATATCATTATGAAACTGCAGAAAACCAGAAACAAAGAGAAAATCTTAAAAGCAGCCAGGGGGGAAAAAAGCTTTCAAAAGCACAATACTTTGATTTCTCATATTTAACAGAAGCTAGAAAACAGTGAAATAGACTTTTCAATAAATAAAAAGCAAAAATAAAAACTGCCAACCTAGATTTCTATATCGTGTGAAAATTTTCTTCACTAACAAAGATGAAAACATTTTCCAACAAGCAAAAATTAGACATCAGAAGACCCATACTGAAGGCAAAGGGAAGGACAGAGATACATGAAGGAAAAACACAAACATAGTGGAAATACATTATCTGGAAGAAAGTGATTCATAAAGTTCAGTGCTTTAGACAAATACTTGCTAAATCTTTAGAACTCTAAGAGCAAACTCTTTTACCTGGCATTAATATCCTACTTGCCCTAAACTCTGTGTGCTGTACTGCACATTTGCAAGCAGTTCATTTCAGAATCCTGTCTTTAGATAAAGATCTTATGTCCAAATTATCGACTAGTAAACCAGATTTACTAAGAATGACTCTTACTTATCTAATTACCTCTAATACTAAACAAGCAAATTAACAATACCAAAAATCATTTTATAATTAGTATGTAAAGTCTTCATCACTTATGCTAGTATGAACACTTAAATTAGATTATTATCTATTATCTTGTTAATCTCCCTCTTTCCTTTTATAGCTTTTCCCATAGAATTCATATTTAGAATGTGAGCTGCAAGTTAGACTACTGGAATTAATGTCCTAACCCCAACCTTTATTAGCTGTATGTCATCGGGAGCATATTTAACCTCTTTATGCTTTAGTTTCCACATCAGTAGGACAGCAGTAATTTTCACCAAGGGTTACTTCAAGAATTAAGATGAAAGGAAATATACATGGAAAAGTACTCAGCACAGTACTTGGTACATAATAACCATCAATATATATTAAAGACAAATTTTTTCAGGAAAAAAGGTACACAGAATCTACATTTTAAAAGCTATGAATTTTAGAAATTATTAATTTTTACCAACAATTTTTACCAACATAACAAATTACTTAGAAGTATGGAAAATACATACTTGACTAAATCTATTCTGTTATTGATGGCAGCCCAATGGAGGAGCGTGACATTTTCTTTGTCTGGTTGCCGTACATCATAACCTGCTTCCACCAATTCTCGGCAACGTTCATATATTCCATATCTTGGGAAAAAAAGAAAAGAGAGATTGTTATTACTATTCGACACGAAATTTGAAGTTGAAAATAACATTTTCAGAAGAAAATAATGCTCCATTTTGATACACGGAAATTAAAATGAATTTCTCAACATATTATTTTTAACATGTCAATATTCCAACAGCTTTTACTAATCCATTTTACATTTTAAATGTCTCATCTATAAAAATGCAATACCTCATAAGGTGGAAGAGGATACCAGAAATAAAACATCTATCAATTGCATGTTTTTATTTATATCATCACTTATTCTACAAAACACTGGAGGCAGCTTATAAAAATGTATACAATTATGTTAAAAAATATTAAGTACATAAAAAAGCAGTAACAAAAAGCATATCAATGATTTATAAGAACATCAAGAAGAAATGATATTTTATAAGCTTGGGATTCTCTATTTACAAATTTAGATCTGATATTCATGAAGGCAAATAAAGCAGGGTGCATGGATGTGGGAAGTGGGGTGCATGGGCAAGAGTCCTATGAGACATAAAAGAAGTCCACAGGGAGAGTTCTAAGAAAGATGTTCCTATCTGATAGGAAGAAGGGTGCATGCGAAGAGCCTGATCCTTTCCCCCTTCTTCTTTTGTTCATTGTGAGGTAGCATAAACATTTTTTAACTTTTTATTATGGAAATTTTCAACATAAACAAAAGTAGAGAGAGAATACAATAAACCACCAAGAGTCCATCATCAAGCCTCAATATCAACTTTATCCTAAACAAAATATTGGGTCCTTAGAGATATGACACAAAAACAAATTTAAATGAGCTTTGACTATATTGTAACTTCTTAATTAAACGGTCTATAAAATGGGGAAGGCACACCAAAGAGTAAGGCTGGGGCAGGAGTGGCACATTAATGTGACACTACAGCAAATATTAAAACTTCTACCTATATCCATGTCTTACCTAATAAAGAAATTAAGCTTTTCTAATTTTTAATACAGCCTTCACATTGCTGCCCTCACTAGCTCTGTTTTTCAAGTGTACACACGCACGCACGCACGCAACACACACACACACACACACACACACAGTGCACAAGGTAATTAACCTAAGGGAAGAGCAAGAGTTTCCAAAGAGCTGAACATACCTCATACTTTGAATGAGTTGATAAATGACCATGGTAATCTTTTTAACCATACAGAGAATCATGGTTATTTTTTAACACTTAAAAGTTAATATGCATTTTCCCTTTTACAAAACAACAACAACAACAACAAAAAACAAGCATTTCAAATTTGATGGCTTTTTTGGGGAGCGGGGGCAGGGGAGTAGTGATGACAAATAACTGTGAGTAGTATGTATTAACTATATATTTTTTAGAATACTATTTAGTTTGTTCCCCTTCAAGGCAAAGGGGATATTCCAGACAATGTGAAAAAGTATACTTTTATTTCAGAAAAAACACCTGCTATGAAAAGAATATTTTTTAAAAACTGCATGTTTAAAAATGCTTCCATCATTATATAACATAAAATCTAAATACGTCACCTATAAAGAAAACTTCTCATGTGGACACACTAAAAATTTTTGATACGATTTTCTAACATGTGTGAACCCATTATTGTAATTACAAAGATGCCTAAATTTGATTAGTATGCAAGAACTATCATTAGAAAATATACATTTATAAGGTACAGTTCAGTAAAATCTTTGCTTAGTTAGTGAATAATACTGAAAAAGTAATTATTGTGACTTAGTAAATGCAGCATACACTGTAATTCTTACATTAAGGAATTACATATCTTTGCAAGGCTATCTTTTTTCCAGCAAAAAAAAAAAAATCATTAAAACAAAGTATCCAAATAAAATCAATTTAGGATCAGATTTCCATATCATAAAATATTAAACCAGCTAAAATAATAATGAGGAAGCATATTTAATTATACTACTGTCATAAAAGACATTAAAGTGTGTATTTAATGTATACATTAAATATATAAACCAATTTCCCTCAAATTACTCTACAAGTTTAATAAAATTTTAATTAAAATCCTAAGTGAATATCTCATGAACTTCCCAAATAGAACTCTAAATTCATTTGTGAGAGTAACAGGCCAAGAATAGCTGAGACAATTCTGAAGACTAAGAAGTGATTAAAACAATGTGGAACTACACAATATTAAATAAATGAAAGAGAAAAGAGTGACATCAGCATCGTGGTAAAACAAGACATCAATCATTTTGCTCTTCCTCCAACACTCTGGCATCTATCCACAGACAAAAGTGCCTCTGTGGAGGCTGTGGGATCCAACACCACACACTAAGGGAACTGGTAGGAGGATCATCCATCTTAGTATTGGGTAATAGGTGTACAGACCTCAGTCCCACCTGTGAATCCTGCAACTGTCCATGAAGTGGCTCCAGCCCCTTTCCACCAGAAAATACTGTCTTAGACAATCACCCACAGATAAGACAGCCTTTCTGGAAGTCTGAGTTTCCAGAGACATTCAAGCACACTGATGCAGAAAGAAAAATACAAATTTGGCCACACTAAAGAGGAATACTGAATTCTAAGCTGCATGACTGGGTGGTGGAAAGAAGCTGAGAGAGCGGCACAGGACTCTCTGAGGTCAATAAAAGGACATGAATCCTACTAAATCCATAGTGGACTCCATCAAAATACATAAAGAACTTTTATAAATAAATTACAAGAAAACAAAAGAACTTCAAATTGGGTAAAGGATTTTAAAAGGTGATTCACATAAGAGGAAACCCAAATGGTTAATAAACATAAGAAATATATTCAACAACATTTATCATCAGAGAAAGGCAAATCAAAACAAAAACCATTTCATAACTATCAAACTGACAACAATTATTAAATGTGACAAAACTAGGATTTAGCAAGAAAGTAGTGAATGAAAAACTCTATTCCTGCAGTGGAAGTATGTATTGACAAAAGGTTGGACATTAATTTGGCAATAATCGCTAAAGTTGAAAAAGAACATACTGAGCAAGACAAAAATTCCACTTGAGTTGTCTGCCCTAAAAAACTCTTGTTTATGTGCATGGGGAAATGGGTGGGAGGACATTATTGACACTAAGTTTGCAATAATGAAAAAATATAAACATTCTTAAGTGGCCCTCAGTAAGGACTGATAAAATATATCAGTCCCTCCCTTATCTCTGGGAGAGACACTCCAAGACTCCCAATGGATGCCTGAAACTGCAGATAGTACCAAACTCTATACATACATACTATGGTTTTTCCTATACATACATACCTATGATAAAGTTAATTTATAAATTAGGTATAGTAAGAGATTAATGAAATTAAAAAGAAAAATTCTAACAATATACTGTAATAAAAGTGATGTGAATGTGGTCTCTTGCCCTCAAAATATCTTATTGTACGTACTCACCCTTCTTGTGATAAGACGATAAAATGACTTAAGTCGTGAACTTTCATTGTTTCACTGAAAGGAAACACTTCACAGCTTCTCTCGGGCATATCCAAATTGCCAGCATCACTACTCTTATGCTTTAGGGCCACCATTAAGTAAAATAAGGGTTACTTGAACACAAGGACTGTGATACCCTGATGTCTGATCTAATAACCAAGATGGCAACTAGGTAACTAAGAGGATGGGTAGCTTATAGAGTGCGAATATGCTGGACAAAGGAATGATTCATGTCCCGAGTGGGATGGAGTGGGACAGCACAAGATTTCATCACACTGATCAGAATGGCACACAATTTAAAACTCGTTAATTGATTATTTCTGGAATTTTAATATTTTTGGACCATGGCTGAGTGCAGGTAACTGAAACCACAGAAAGCAAAACCATGGATAAGGGAGGACTACTGTACTAAAGAGCAGTTAAACAGAATAAACTGTTTTTATCTATTAACAATGATAAATCACAAAAGCTATATATTTTTTTAATTAACAGCAAGCTGCAAAAGGATATGTAGATCACAATTTATATAAACTTTACATTACAATAACATGTTTTGTTTACAGATATTTGTAGAAATGCAAAAGAATGTTCATGAGAATGAGTCACAGAGATTTCAAGACAGGTTTCTTTGGGGGACAGGGGGAAAGAGCGCACTGAGTAACCTGTAGCAATCACAGCAAAATGTTAACGTCTGCTTATCTGACAGTTATTTTCTGTAGGTTTAAAATGTTTCAAAACAAAATAAATGGTTTTAAAGGTAGAAATTACAGACAACATACTTAAATACTTTTCAAGAAACAGGATAGTTACATGAATATGGGAGGGATAAAGAAAGGTGGTTGTTTTTTTCTTAAAATGAAAAATTCTGGAATATATTTGCTGATGGAAATGATGGATCAGGTAGGGTGAGAGAGATTAATGACAATGGAGAGAAAAGAGAGATCAAACGGAGCAAAGTCTCAAAAGGAAAAAGGAATACAAAGCAGTATAATGTTTGATAAATATAGTTGGCGCGTGTTTTGATTTTTGATAAATTTTTTTTTAAGAAAGAAGGGGGATATCAGTAGTCTAAAGACCTCCAAAAGTTTGCCTCGCCACAAAAGTAATGAAAATCTAGCAAAAAATGTCAGAATCTTTTTCAGAACTCTGGAAATTAACAAAAGGCTCTCAACAATCCAAGGAACAGTTAGCCAGGAAAAACTGAATTTCAGTAAGGACATAGAAGTTAGTGGCATTTTAATGTATCATGGTCCCATCTCCTGCTCCCCGCAGCCTTGAAAAATAAATTTGTGTTCCTGGTGTGGTAATGCAGTGTACAGAACCGGGATAGAGTTCTTTCAAAGCTTCATTCTCAAAGAGGAATGGTCATTATTTCACCTGTCTGGGGATTCTCTGGAAGAGTCTACTTGAAAGGCTTACCTATTAGACCTCACTTAAACTCATTAAAAGCTTCTCCCTGGAAAGGGTGTTTGTCAAATATTTTAACATCATAGTTGCTTGAGAGGATGGATAAAAGTTGAGACAAAAAGAGACAAATCAAAAAACTTAAAACAAAACTTTGAGGAATAAGGTTATCTCTAGGGGCTTTGAAAAGCTTGGTCATACTCTTGAGAATCTAGAAAGCCATGCACATACATAAGGGTGTGTACACTTGTTCAACAGAGACCTGAGAAGGCCCCAGGCTCTCATCTCTGATAGACCTTGAAGTTCTGAGTAAGCAGAAAGCGAAGGTTAAGTCAGAGTTGTAAGCTGCCTGGCTGAGTGTTGAGTATCCCAACATACACAAAGAACCCCTTGACAAAGATCAACTTAATGATTCTAGGGATTTAATCATTAGTTGACTACTAATTTATCAAGTAGGGACTTCACTGGCCACACAGGACAAATATATAAACTTTACACAATTAGTTTAGAAATGTCACAAAACAACAAATTCTGGAAGAATCTGATATCCAGAACTAATATCCAAATTATATTATTTGAATAGTCCACTTTTAAACAAAAAATTATTAAAGACATCCAAAGAAACAAGAAAGGAGAATTCATACACAGGATGGGGGTGGGTGCAAATGAAAGAAATTTTCCTGGAGAATCCCAGACATTGGACTAAACAAAAACTTTAAATCAGCTATTTTAAATTTGTACAAAGAAATAAAGAAAATTATGTCTAAAAAACTAAAGGAAAGTATGAAAATAATGTATGAAAACAGTCTCACCAAATAGAGATTATCAATAAAGACAAATATGTTCACATTTCACTTAAAATACAGATGTCAAAGAAGAAATCAACTACAATAAAAACTTACTGTGTAGCCTTAACTATGTCCCATGTGCTATAATCATCAATATGAGTTTTCCGTCCAAGAGATTCACCATATCCATGGTTATAATGGCTTTGGGGTTTGATTTCCTGTTAAAGAGATAATCACACAGAAGCAAGAATTGAGAAAAGGTACAGAAAACGTTTTAGTATTTCTGGACTGTTTTTGCACTATTTGAAGAAAATTCACTATTAAAATGATTACAGTTTATCTTTTTCTGAAGTCTGTACTCTTTAGAGAAAACGCATGTTCAAATAGATCTACCCCTTTTACATATTCTCAAAACAGAAAAGCTACAAGATGAGAAATTAGTGACAAATTACTAACTGAAATTCATCTTTAGCACCATAAAACTCTTATCTCTTCATCAAATCTTGTTCTCTCAGACCAATTTTTTTATTATTCTAGCATTACCATTAGCTCTATCTACCTACTTTAAAACCTTCATCACATGCCAAATAAACTCTGAGGTCCTAAAAATAGGACCTATTATTTTGGGGGTATTACTTTTTCTTATACTCCAATGCTGAGAACTTGTTTAGCAGCTGCCCAGTGAATAAGGAACAATAGGATAGCTCTGATAAAACGTAAATCCATTTGAATAGTTCTAAAAATGTTAATACTATTAACTAACTTTTATTTAAAAATTCAAACAAGTTTCATGGACTATTATATCCATTCAAAGCTTATACGCCATGCACAATTTTCTATTTAATACAATATTTGCTATGTATATTCCACTTCTCAACATAATGTAGCACTAAGATACAATTATATTTCTTTTACACGCAAGCAGAAAAATTGAGCGAGTTCAGCTCTAATATCATTCATTCAAATTTCTATGATTCTGTTTCCTCCCTCTCTCTCTCTCTCCGGTGCGTGTGCATCCAAGCTCGCATGCTCTCACTTGCTCGCACACGCTGTTTCTCTCTTTCTCTCCTTCTCTCTCCCCTCTCCTTCTCACACACATATATAAATGTAAATAGAAACAAATGTATAAAGCATAATGAGGTATTTGGAAGGAATGATATCGTTAGAAGAACTCATGTTCTCTTGGCCACTGAGAGGAAAAAGGCTATTATCTTTAGATTATCTAGCCATTCAATTTGTGTGGGAAATTCCAAATTAATTTCTTTGAGCCATAAATTTAGAAGACAACAATCTGAATATTTTCATGGACAAGAAATTATAGTTTCACAAAAACAATTTCTGCTTAGTATATAAACCTTTCAACAAATAAATGCTTAGTTCCTTATGAAAATGCTATAGACAATATTAAAATACCCCAGTAATAATCACTGATACACTTTAGCAAAAGAGACATCCATCTTAAGCTAAGATTCACAACACACATAATGTATATAGTTTACTAAGTGATTTTTTGAGATTGTTTTTAGACTGCATTCAAATAGAACTGGTTAAATACGAACATAAGCAGGTATAGTATTTTGGGTGTGTGTGACATTCTGAATAACTGCTGGAGCAAAACACTACATAAGACTTACCCATTTAATATTTTTAAACCTTTGTATTTAATTTTTCTACTGAATTACAGTTCTCAATTTCTCTATGGCCTATATAGTCAGTGCAGCAAAGTGAAGAAAGATACTTTTTAGGCTAGTAACACTTCCTTCTTTTTAAATTTTCTTTTTATTCTCCCCTACCATTGGGAAAATAATTTTTAAACTTTCAATTCTGACTTGACACCTGAAGGAAAATAAAAACTGGTCGTAGTTTACAAGCGGAACAGAACAACACTGTATATCTATCTAACAGAACACGTTATCAAGAGGCCACTATACACAAAGCACACAATGTACTGGGACCCCAAGCCAGGACAGTGTGAAGTCAGTATAAATTTTAAGAGGGTGCCAAAAAATGCAATAATCAAGATTTAAAAACAGTTTAATGGGTTATCTTTTAAAAATCAAAATCAATGCCAAAAAAAAAAAAAAACCGATATCAACATTTTAAATTCAGGCAGGACCAGTATTGCTGATTTTTCCATTTGCAGCAGGCTCCACTATGGCTGGGAGCAGCGTTGCAAACATACACCAAATATTGTCTCTTGCCTTCAAGGACTTTATAGTCTAGAGTGGGAGGACAAAGTTGGTAAGAAAATTTAAGGCAAATATTAGAAACAAGAACCTGCCAAGGGGTAAAGAAATACAAAGTGGCAGTTACAAAAAAAGTTGTAGGGATGTAAAGTACAGCATATAAAATATTGTCAACAATACTGTAATAACTATGCATGTGCCTAATGAGTACTAGAGTTATTGGGGGATCACTTTGTAAGTTGTATAAATGTCTAACCACTATGCTGTATACCTGAAACAAATATAATATTGAGTGTCAACTGTAACTGGAGGAAAAAAAAACTTCAACAACAAGTTAAAACCTATTTAAATAAAGACAACATGAGGCCCAAAAAAAGTAATAACTTTAAAAACTAATTTCAATTTGGAAATCTGCTGGGGCAAACTGCTATTCTTTTTTTACTAAGAGGTGAAAAAAATATTCATAAAACAAAAAATAAATTTTATTTAAAGCTTATTATTGTAATGTTTTCACACACTTTAATTTCATTTTTATGCCCAGAGACCCCACTTACTGTAATGATTAAATTGTGTTCTCAGTTTCTCTACAGTCCATTTTGTCTCACAGACATTGCCAAATGTGATCTTCCAAATGTATTAAAAATTACTATTTTTTCTAGTAACATTTTTTTTATTAAACCTACACCAGTACCTGTTTTATCCCATCTATAAGGTTTTTAATTTTTACTTTTTAGTAAAAGTAATCTGATGTTTTTAAAGACAGCTTTAAACATATCCCTAGAATAATTCTAGAGAGGTAGAATTATTGTCACTAAAAAGTAGAAGAAATGGCGTTTAATCAAATCTCCGAGCCGTTTATTACTAAAAAAAATTATAATACAGAACTTAAATTATTTTTCTCACTTTTAAACAGAATGGAATCTGGTTCATCTCTAGAACTGGTGCCCTGTCAATGTGACAAATGCCAATACTCTATCAAGATAATTATCACCATCACTAGGTCTAGGAATAACTGTAATTTTTAAACTTTAAAAACAAAATTAAAAACGATAAATAAATATATCTTATAATGTGTAGATAATATTTTTAAACTACAAAACTGCTATTAAATATCAGATACATTTCAACATAAATATTTAATGACACTCAAATTCTAGGGATACCATGATTTTTTAGAAAGTAGCATTGATTACATATAATGAAAAGGAAGAATAAGCATAAAACATATATAACCAAGTGAACAATGAAAACAAGGAAAACCAGTAGCCCCACAAAATTATAAAATAACTTTAAAAATGTATTTAGTTAACAGTGCCAGTAGATGGCACTACACTCAAGACAATCCTTTACTAACCTATACACCTTTAAAGGAGACTGGACAAAAAAACGCGGTTATATAATAGAAAGATTTCAACTTTTTTTTTGTTTTTTCAGTAAGCAACTGGTCTCTTCATATTATGTATTCTGTTGTGGTACCTGATCCTTAGCCAAGAGTACTTGAAATTAATAACAATATTTTTTAAAAAAATATCAGTGTTGCTTCTAATAAACAGTCCAACTGGAGGCATAGATTCTCTTTAACCATCACAGTCAAAACTATCAAATTAACATTGCTCACTTCCAACAAACTTTAGACTATGAAAATGTTCGTTACCCACGACCTTCTTTGAAAACTAGTTTTCACTTCATTTCACTTCAATTCGTTACAGCATTAATCCACATGTACATTTATATCTGTAAAAATATACATAAATATGATATACTTTTTTCTTTCCAGACATTTGATGAACAAATATCCATATGGATATTTTCTCCCTCTCCTATCTTGTTAAACATAAACTACTTTTTACTATAGTTTATGATTCACAAAAACAATGCAGAGTTCCCATATTCCACATACCCAGTTTCCTCTATTATTATTAATATCTAACATTAGTGTGGTATATTTGTTACAATTAATGAACCAATATTGACACATTATTATTAACTTAAGTATATACTTTATTCACATTTCTTATTTTTACATAATATCCTTTTTCTGTTCCAGGATCCCATCTAGGATATTGCATTACTTAAATTGTCATGGCTTCCTAAGCTCCTTTTGGCTATGACAGTTTCTCAGACTTTTGTTTTTGAGCTTTGGTTTAAAAAACTAGTCAGGTATTCTGTAGAACGATCCTCAACTAGGATTTGCCTGATGGGGTTTTTTTCTTTTTTCATTATTAGACTGGAATTATGTGTTTTTAGGAGAAAGCGTTGTTTTTAGAGAAAGTATTGTTTTTAACTTAACCTAATTTTGCAAATTTCTTTCAACACTGCTATACAATCTTTATTTGCCTAAATCTTTATATATTTTTATGTAACCTTTAATCACAATACTCATATTTCTATATTCTTCCCTTTTATATTTCTATTACAAAATTTGTATAAGTACTGTACTTTTAACTGTTGCAAAATATTTAATTAAACTGATACAATGAAACACACTGAAACATTTCCAAATCACTAAACATTTAGCTTATTCTAAAATTTACTAACTAAACTCGTTATTTCTTAGGCATTCCTCTTTTATGTCTTCTTCCTAACATTCTCTTCACCATTAAACTGTAAGCTATCATAGGACAAGAACCCTATTTTAATCATTTGTGTATGCCTAGTGCTTAGCATGCACACGGCATGGCACATTAGTGCATTTAAGTGAAATAAAAAGAACGGACTTTTCCTCACTAAAAAATACCTCTTTAACTCATTTAACATTTTTTTTTACTGGAGTAAACTTCCTGGAGAGGAATTCTTAAAGGGTGTGAACATTTTTATGGTTCTTGATACAATATCTAAATTGTTTTTGCAAAGAAATTATATTTATAATACCACCAATAATATATGATTAATGTTTTTCCATAAACTCACTGGCACTAGGTATTACTTTTAAATTCTTCCCTAATTTAAACAGAAATTTCAACTTTAATTTTCCTGTTCCTTTTTTAGAGAATTTCCTGTTCTTATCCTTTGGCCACTTTATTCTTAGTCCTGAAATTTAATATATTTGAACCAAACTTATATATACAGGTTAGATAGTAACCTTTTTCATACTGATCTAAACACTTCTGTTCCATTTTTAGAATTATTTAAGCTTTCAATTTACTTCAAGGAATATATTTTTTAATAGTGACATACATTAATCTTCTTGGGCTTTTTTGGTCTTGTCTTTTATACATAAACACTACTGTAATCATTAGTGCTATTCACCAAATATTTCCAGCTCTCTTCCTAAGCACATGGTAGGATTGTCCTTGGTCCCTTGAAAATTAAATGTGTCCAAGTGATTGACTTTTTTTTTTTTTTTAACCAATAGAGTACAAATAAAAGAGACATATTGCTTTCAGAGAAAAGGTTTTAAGAGCCAATATGCAATTCCTCACTCTCTCTTTCTTTCTGCCATGGAAACTGGCAAATGTTCCAGAGAGGAGATGATCAGTCTGGGTCCAAGAGCAGCCATTATCCAATCAAAATGCATGTGTACCGAACCACTAACATTTAAACTACTGCAGCAAAACCTAGTTTATCCTGACTTGTATCACAATTCTTAAGAACTATTTTGGTAAGTACTATGTAGATGGAGATCTACATAAACCATTTTCATTGTATTTTGGAGCTGGTTATAACTAGTAATGGGAATGCTACTAATGTTCAGATTTATTTTGTAGCTGGACACATGTAAAAATATAATCTCTGATCTTATGATCTCTTAGAATGGTCTAAAAATATAATCAAATCTCCTGCAAATAATCATCTATTGTTGGTGGGATTAGAAATATAATTCATTTCCTTGATATTGGCAAAAACAGTAACTATAATATTGGGAAAAAATAATAATGACAGTACATCCTTTTCTTCATATTTTCTCCATTTTAAGGAGATGCTTTTATTGTTTCCCCATTATATGTAAAGCTGTTAAACTGTCCTTATTCAAATACATTCCAAAGAATGAATAACGCTGCATTTGGATATAAATGCCCACTTCACCACCACAATATGAAATGTCTAATTTATATTTCATGAGATTAATTTCCAATTTTATCCTCCAACTATAGGCATCTGACTAGCATTCTTTTAATATAGTTAGACTGATTATGGAAGACACCTTCCCCACCTCCTGCCCTTCAAACACAGAGCCAATTCTTACTAGCAGCCCTAACCACGTCCTGGTCGCAATTCCAACAAGGTCCAGAAAGCAGAGGCAGACACAAAATATCCCATGGTCTGAGGAAGTACCTTTTAGGAGTTGAAAGTTGTTTTATTTTTTTTTAACTGTATCAAATGCACATGTAAATTATTCAAATTTAATTACCAAAATGCAAATATAAATGGCAAAGAGAAACACTGAAAATCCTAAAATAAAAAATGCACAAATCATCTTCATTGAGAACAAACAATGGCATTTAGTTCAGAAGACAGCAGAGACTCATGATGGCATTTTGAGCAAGGAAATAAGATTAGATATGTAACTTTAAAAGACCATTTAATAATTTTTTTCCTCCTCACCACCTCCACAATATATTCTTCCTCCTTCCTATACTATTTACTAAAAGGCATTTCCACTATCAAATGTCCAAGCTGAAAACTCATTCAGCCTTGACTCAATCTCCCAAAATCTTAGGTATAATTAATTGGCTACCAAGTCTTAGTACTTCTTTTCTCAAAACAAATACTTATCATCTTTTCAGTTTTGCCTTTAAATATCCTCTCAACATACTGCTGTTCACATAGCTGTTTCCAATCGCTCCCCTGCTTAAAAGCCTTAAAATCATGTAGATGGGGTAAAATGAGAAAATTTCAGCAAACCTACAAAATCACATGACTTTCAATTTACTTTTTCCAGCTGTAGTATCCACTATTCCCTTCTAAGCATCCTACATGTTTATGTATACCAGCCATTCCACGAAGGTCTGTACTTTAAAAACCTCAGTATCTTTTTGCTCATGTTGCTATTCTACTCAGAAGGCATACTCCATCTCAGGTTTGGCAAACTTTTACAAACCCTTCAATTCACAATTCAGGTGTCACCATAGCCTTCCTTGTTTCCCTCGGGTAGAATTAACTGTCCTGTTATGTATTCCCATTGCTATATAAATAATTATAGTACAGCACGATGGTATAGTTAGTTTTCTATTGCTGCTGTAATAGATTATCACAACGGGAATTTATTATCTTATAGTTCTGGAGGTCAGAAGTTCAAAATTAACATCAATATCTCAGGGTATGAGTAGGGCCATGCTCCCTCAGGCTCTAGGGGAGAAGTCATTCTTTGCATCTTCCAGCTCTGGTAGACTTCTGGTATTCTGGCTTGTGGCAACATCACTTCAATACTCAAGGCCAGCACCTTCAAATCCTCTGGTCTCCTTCATATACCTTCTCCTCTGTGTGTGTGTTAAATCCCCCTCTGCCTCCCTTTTATAATACATGTGATTGCATTTAAGGTTCACCTGGATAACCAGGATCATCCCTCCATCTCAAGACTGTTAATTTTATCATCCCTGCAAAGAATCTTTTTCCTTTAAAAGGTAACACAAGTTCCAGGTATTAAGACTCGATATCTTTGGGGGGTCATTATTCGGCCTACCACAGGATGAGAATAAAGGTTGAAAAGTGAGAAGGAGCAAAGTTCATATTACATAAGGTTGTAACATTTTTCTTTCTGCTATCAAAACCCCCATCACTGGCAATATTAACTGTTGGCTCTCTCACGAGGTATTTTGAGAATTCTGAAATTCATCCCGTGAGAACAAAGACACTCTTAAACCAAACTTTAGTCTGATCCTCTGAGTTCTCTTCTTAACAAGGTTTCAACCTTGGTCCCATCCTTACTGGGACTGCACAGTCCAGTTTTAGTAAGAACCCTACTAAATTTTAATGGGATTTTGAGAATTTCCATATTGATAGCTGATCAACCTGGCCTGCCTTCAGCAAGGATCTCGGTTTAGCAAAAATCTCCCAATCCTTGATATCTCCTCTTAGTATTACACAACCACTGACCCCTCATTCTGCTTGTTGGCTTTAAATCTTCAATTGCCCTTGCTGTATTAGGAACTGAGCCCAGCACTATACTAAAGGCCTCTTACCTCCTATTGTGATAGTGTCTGAATGATATCCATTTTTACCACTTTAACTACTGTCAGCTCTGGTTTTCTATGACAGAACCTTCCTCTCTAACATTCTTTGGTGCAGAAGAGACATTTTCCAGCTCATTTATATAAACTCCGCCTCAGCCCCCATGTCAGTGGTATACTCCTGGAGTTGCTTCTGCAGAGCAGGTAATTCTCTTTGGTAAGTTTCTTTCAAGATGGCTCTAGCCTATCTAGCCTATAAAGTGTTTGGTTGGTCCAAGGAAAAACCCTTAACTCAATAACTCAATATCGCTGAACACACAGAGGAAGTTCCGCTTCTGGTTCTTCACTGCAAGGTTACCTTCTATATCTCTTCCTTTACATTTCCCCAGTAAAGCAGCAGCAGCAGCCCCCAGTTTCTGGGCCTTCAATACTTCTGGGACCCATATCACACTTCCCAGAATTATCTAACACTCCACTTAGACAATATCTCAGGGAGCCTAACTATTTTCTGCAACCTAGCAGGCATTCAGCCAAAGAAACATTTTCCCTCTCAAAAAATCCCAGTGTTCTACAGGAATCATTTGCAACCCACATGGAGGATAATATAAACACTGTTACAGCACTCCCTAAGGGAAAATAACTGTTCAAAGAAGACTTCCTTCCAGTAAAGTCTCTCTTTACATTGTATAGGCTGGAAGGAATTGAGTTCTAGGCAAATCATAATCATTTCCTAGAAGTTCGACACTTCTGTTTATACTGCAGGAATCTTTGTCAGCTACTATCCTCACTTTGAGCTCCAGAAAAAATGGTTAGATGCTTAGATAACAAGAAAAGTCCCACATAATATCCTATTATACATAATATATCATAAAGTACTTATCCTCTCACACCAAGTACTTTTTACTTAACATTATTTTTTGAGATTTATCTGTGCTGACACATATAGTTCTAGTTTATTCAATGCAATTGCTAGATGATATTCCATTGTGTAAGTAAACCATATACATTCTACTTCTAAGAGACTTTTTGCTACCATACATTATTCTGCAATTAACAATCTTAAGAGGTCTCATCTATAAAAGTTTCTCTAGGGTAAGGATCTAGCAGTGGAAATTCTGGATAAAAAGACTGAGTATCTTCAACTTTACTATCATTAAACAGCTTTCTGAGGAGGCAGTATCAACTTATACTCTCAATATTAATGCATGAGTTTTTCTTTTACTATACTTAGATTTACCAGACTTATTAATTTGGAAGGAATCTGATGGGTACCAAATTATATCTTCTTTTGATCTACAATTCCCTGAAGCAAAATGAAAAAAGTTACATAGGAAATGATCAACTATATTAATGTTGTAGATGAATAAAGAAAAATAAGACTTCAAGTTGATCACTGAATTTAGCTATATAGATATCTTATTACTTAGATAAAGTGGGGTCATATACCAGACTGAAATTGATTAAAGAAAAGATGGAAGGAAAGAATTGGAAACCGTAAATACAGATAATTTTTTGAGGAGGTTTGTTACTCTAAAGAAGAGCAAAGAAATAGGGAATGGGACAAAAGTGAAGTGAGATCAAAGAAAAATATACTTTTGGTTTTGGATTTTTTTTTTTTTTTTTTTTTTTAGGTTGGGGAAAATGATCACTAGCAGAAATGATCTGGTAGGTCCAGAAACTGATGATGGAGGAATATTAGTAGAGAACTGCTAGAGAGATGCGTAAGTGGGCATGAGAGGATAGAAATTAGTGTAAGCAAACAAATACAGAACTTTTTTGGAAAACCACAAAATATTGAAGAAAGAAATCAAACAAGATCTAAATAAATAGACAGACATATCATATTTATAGATTGGAAGACGTTAAGATGGTAAAAATGTCAATTCTCCCCTCACTAATATGTGAGTTTAATACAATTCCTATCAAAACCCCATTAAGATATTTTGTAGATCTAGACAAGGTTATTCTAACATTTATATGGGAAGGCAACTAATAAAGCTAAAATAATCATGGAAAATGAATAAATTAAGGAAGAGCAGTCTACTCAATTTCAAGACCTATTACACAGCAACAGTAATCAAGACTGTACAGTACTGGCTGAGGGACAGATACGTAGCTCAAAGAAAAGAACACAGAAGCAGAAATAAAAACACAAATATGCTCAACTGATTTTTGACAACAATGTAAAAGTAATTCAATGGAAGGAAAGATAACCTTTTCAACAAATGATGCTGAAGCACTTGAATATCTTATAGGCAAATAAATAAAAACCTCAACCTAATTCTCATATTATATATTAAAAATAAATAAATATTAAATAACTCAAAATTGACCTGGAACTTAAATGCTACACATTAAACTATGAACTGTAAAAAAAAGGGGGGGGGAATCTTTGGGATTTTGGCAAAGAATCTGACTCGACACAAAAAGCACTACATACGTACGTACACACACACACACACACACACACACACACACAGAGATTTCATCAAATTTGCAAACCACAACAAAAGATTAGTGTCTGGGATATATAAAAACCTCTCAAAACTCAACAGTATAGCCAGCACACAACCCCTCCTAAACAGCCCCTACTAAAAATATGCTGGCTTTGGGGTAAAATGTTCTCTGACCACTCATGGTCATCCCACTTCCTCACAATTATGTCTAGGCTGTCTACTTCTCCCATGAAAGAAAAACTCTTTTTGCCTAATTGCTTGAGACACATGTAGACCTTATGGTCAGAGTATTCTCCCATTGCAAAAGCTTCTCTCTCCCTATTGCAATAGTTCTTTCCTCCCTTGCAATAATCATTTCAAATGGTCTCTCCTTACTAAGGGGTGGGGAGAGGGACTCAACAGTAAAATAAAAAATCAATTTTTAAAACTGGCAAAAGACAGTTATGAGCTGAATCCACAAGTGAAAGCCCTAACTCTTAGTCCCTCAGAATTGACTGTATTTGAAGACTGTTGAAGCTAGGCCCTTTAAGAGGGGTTTAAGTTAAAATGAGGCCATCAGTATGGACCCTAATCCAGGATGACTGGTGTCCTTGAAAGAAGGGAAAATCTGGACACAGATACCAGGGCACTTAGAGATAAAGAGAAAACCATGTGAGGACACAATAATAGGGCAGCCATCTGTAAGCCAAAGAATTAAACCTCATGAGAAACAAAACCTGCCAATACCTTGATCTTGGTTGAACTTGTAGTCTCCAGAACTGTGAGAAAATAGTTTCCATTATTTAAATCACCCAGTCAGGTATTTTGTTATGGCAGTGCTAGCAAACTAGCTAGCAGGCGGAAAGAGACATTTCCCCCAAGAGGATATACAGATGGCAAAAAAGCACATGAAATAATAGTCAGTACCATTAGCCATTAGGGAAATGTAAATTAATACCACAATGATTTATCATCACATATTTATTAAAATGGGCTAAAATTAAAAACTGACTACACAAATGTTGGTTAGGATAGGGAGATCAGATCACTCATATATTCCTGGCTAGAATGTAAAATGTGCAGCCACTCTGGAAAACAGCTCGACAGTTTCTTAAAAACATTAACATACAACTACCATATGACCCAATAATTGCACTCTTGGGCATTTATCCCAGAAAAATAAAAATTGTATCTACACAAAGACCTATACACACAAATGGTTAAAGCAGCTTTATAATAACCAAAAACTGGAAACAACTCAGATGTCCTTCAACGGGTAAATGGTTAAACACTACCCAGTAATAAAAAGTAATGAACTATTGATACACACTACAACCTGGTAAGTCTCCAGAGAATTATGCTAAATGAAAACAGCCAATCCTATTGGTTACACACTACATGATTCCATTTTAAATAATATTCTTAAAAACTGCAAAATCAAAAAACGGATAATAGTATGGGTATACAAGGGTGACGTGGTTAGTGTGGGTACAGAAAGGCAAATCAAGGATCTTTGTGGTAATGGAAATGTTCTATATCTTTACTGATTCAATGTTAAATCTCCTAGGTGTGATATTACGGTACAATTTTTCTAGGTATTACCACTGGGGAACCTAGGTAAAGGGTATATAGGATCTCTGCATTTTTTTCTTATACTATATGTGTCTATAATTATCTTGAAAGAAAAAGTTTAAAGAAAAACTATCAACTTAAACATTTAAAGTTTGTGCAATTTATCACAAATAATATGCCTCAATAAAAATTAGTTATGCAGTAAAAAAATATTTTTAAAAGACATGAATTTTTTAAAAGCTGTCCAGACCAGTATTATCTAATAGAACTTTCTGCAATTATGGACATATTCTGTATTCTATATTTTCATACTGTCTAAAACAGTAGCCACTAGCCACACTAATAAACACTTGAAATGTTACCAATATGAGTAAAATGCTGAATTTTTTATTTTATTAATTTTAATTAATTTAAATAACTACACATCATTGGTGGCTACTATACTGGACAGGGCATGTCTAGACATAAAAAATGAGAAAGACCATTATATATTAAGATGCAACTATGTCCAAAGTGCACTTAGGTAAAATTTTATAACAGTGTATAATAACATTTATGTAACAAAAACAAGGAAATAAATGTATATAAACATGTATATAAAACATACATTTACATAGGCTTTTACATTCTACTATATACTCTTCTATACTATTTAAATTTTTGACAATAATCATGTGTCACTTTTTTTAAAGCCATAAAAAACCTATGCTGGATTTAAATTTCTTATACCTTGAAAATTCATATACTCTTCAACAATATAGAATAAATCAGATATTAGGATAATAGTTCAGAAAGTTTAAATTTTTATTTGGTCTGCTATGTGATAATGATAAAATTTAGTTTGTCAAAAAAACCTTTTTTCGAATGTGGTCTTTTGGGGGGATTTGGTTCATTCAGTTATTCACTGGAGGGAAAAAAGTGAGACAAATAAGGAAAGAAGTTTAATAATTGTTACTTCTGAAATCCAGTTAACTTCTTAAATAAACAACTGAAAGATCGTAGATAGTTATATTGGGTGTTCAGTCTGAAAGCAAAACTTCCTTAGAAAATCATGTGTACAATTTATTCATGATTATAGTTACAGAATTATAAATGAGATTAACATTTATAATTACAGTGTAGAGAAATAAAATCTCCAAGGTAGAAACAGGTTTAATAATGGTATACATGCATTCCCATAATCTTGAACTGCAAAAAGAAAGTAAAACAAATAAGAGCTATCTCTAACTATGCACCAAGTACTGTTTTAAACTTCATTTAGGGACAGGATCCCAAAGAATCAAAGATGCTGTTGATTATAAGATGCACCATTCCTGTATGTACCACTAAGAAAGAAAACACTGTCAACTGAACTATATATGATGCTTTATCACTCAGAAGTTTTATTTATATTATTTAAAAGACTTCTTATAGACTTAGTGAGACAGGTTTTTACCACATATCACTCTTTAGATGTATTAAAAGGAGATATATAAGCAAAATAAATTGGTTATTATATTGCTAAAATATAACCAGCCTCCAAAACCAGCCTCTTCTGACAAGAATTCTTCAAACTGGACTTGTCATATCCAAGTTTCTTATTACAGTATTATTCATAAGCTACCAAGAACACATAAAGCATTTCTTCAAAGAATGTGTCACTACTCTCTGAGGGATTTCTTTCCAAGCCACTGACACACACTCTTCAAGCTTTGATGCTAGCATTTTCTTGATCTTACCAGAACATATCAACAGTTTTCAGGAAAAAACCAGGAACCATATTCTTTCCTCAAATATTCCTTAAAAGACCAGAGATTGAAATTGGGCTGCAAGTATATAAACTTGCCATAAGGAATAATCACAAAGTGACAACTCATCACTACTACCACTGTGCCAAAGGCAACAAGCACCATTTACTGTAAGACAAAAAAAAAAAAAAATTCAGAGATGTTAAAATATAAAATATATACATGTTAAAATCTATAAAATGATATATTAATTCTTTTAATTTCATAAGAAACCTAAAAGGTAGGTGTTATTTTCCCCATTTTCCAGATAAAACTGAAGCACTGAGAGGTTAAGTAATCTGTTCATGACCAAACAACTACTGACTGCTGCATGTGACACTGAACTACATTATTCTCCCTGAAATGTACCTCAAAAAGCTCCATTAGTTAACAGAAAGTGGTCCAGCAATAAATCTTTAGAAGAGATTTAGAATACAAATGATAGTGGGACTTTAAACACACAATAGAATATACAGATATCAAACTATAATGAACACCTTAAAATTATATAATGGTATTAATCAATGTTACACCAATAAACTTAATTTAAAAAAATTTTAAAGGCTTAATTTAAATCTAGATGCCTATCATTAAGCCAGCATCACATGTCCTCTTATCAGCTACTGCCACAGATTTAATACGGAAAAAATTTATCTCCAACCTGACCCATACCTAGGGTTATTTCACTTCCTTTCAAGGAATTTTATTAATGAAAGTATATTTTACCTTATGAATTTAAACAGAAAAAGAATAGACTGAATTTTAAAATTTTGAAAAAGAGGGTTTTTAAGGAAATATAGTTTAATTATTCCAAGTCAAAGGATTACTCAACTGCCAAAACTGAGCACTCCCCTAACACCTTTAACAACATGGACGAGCCGGTAATACCTTTGACAGTTTTTCTATTATATAGTAAAAAATAATTTGTTTTGACATATTAATTTGTATGGCAGAGTATATCTAAGGATTACAGGTTTGGATTTAAAGAGTTTAGGTCCTAATAAAAACTCTGCCAACTACCAATGATGTGAACATGAATAAATTATTTCCCCCTGTGAGTCTATTTCCTAGTCTGAAAACAGTTCAATAACACCTACTTTGCAGAACTACTATAAAAAGTAAATAAGCAAAAAGGAGAAATAACCAAAATGTCCTTCAGTAGGTGAATGAATCGTTCATTACATCCAGACAATGGAATATCATTCAGCACTAAAAAGATGAGCTACCAAGTCATGAAAAGACATGGAAGAAATTTAAATGCATATTACTAAGTAAAGAAGCCAATGTGAAAAGGCTACAAACTGTAATCCCAACTACATGACATTATGGTAAAGGCAAAACTATGGTGACAGCAAACAATCTAAAAAGATAAGTGGTTGCCAGAGTTAGGGCGGTGGGAGGGATGTATAGGTGCAACACAAGAGGCTTTTAGGGCAGTGAAACTATTCTGTATGATACTATAATGGGCACATGTAATTATACATTTGTCAAAACCATAGGATGTATCCTAAAAGTGAATCCTAATGTAAAATATGGACTTCAGGTGAAAAATAATCTGTCACTCAATGTAGGTTCACTGATGGAAACAAATCTCTTACTCTGGTACAGGGGGTTGACAGTAAGAGAGGTGCACAAAGAAGCGGGTAAAGGAATTCTCTGTACTTTCTGCCTGGCAAATAATATTCAATCAATTCTGTAACTACTATGTATCATCACTATCACACTGTACCGCACTATAAAAAAGAGACAACTGGATTTAAGCAGTTTGAACCTGGATTAGAATTCAGTTCCACCACTTACAAGCCACTTCCCTCTCTATGCCTCAAAATGTTCATTTAGAAGACAGGTATAAAAAAGGTGAGAATTAAACAAATGAATATATATAAAAACTGTTTAGGATAGTGCCTAGCTCATACTTATAATTTGATGTTAGCACTCACCATTACTATTACCTAACGGATTGAGGAAATAACATGAAAAGCACACAGTACAATGCCTCATACATTAAATATCAAATTAGCTTTCTTCCACCTCCTGTAATAAAACTCTTCCTACATATGAAGCACATATCAGAGATTGAGGGATCAAGAGTGTATTGATCAGAATCATCTCTAGAATTTTTTCAAAATATACTTACCCCAAACCCACATACTAAATTAGAACTTTGAGAAATATGTATGGAAGCATGTGTATTCTAACAATGTTCTCCATAAGATTCTAACACAGACACACACTCCTTCCTCTCTCCCTCCCTCTCTCCCTCTCCCTCCCTCCCTCTCTCTTAAACCACCCAACCTATCTCTCACACAAATCCACTTCTGATGAAGTTACTACACACCAGCAATTAATGGGATTCAATGCGTTTACCATATATTTTAATATAAATTTATTGAAGTTTCTAGGTGTTATCTAGATCAGGAGCTGGCAAATATAGCCCACAGGCAAAATATGTCCCACCACCTGATTTTATATATAAAGTTTAATTGGAACACAGCACATCCATTCATATTGTCTACGTCTGTTTCCATACAACCAACAGAGTTGAGTAGCTGCTAAAGAGATTTTATAGCCCATGAACTTGAAAATATTTACTACCTGGCCTTTACAGAAAGTTTCCCTGGTGTAGATTATTCATATAGAAAGCTATTCAGTAGCCCAACTGGAACATTTATTGTCAAGAATAAGTCAATGTAATTAAAACAAATAAACAATTCTTTACATAAGAGTATTGAGGACAGAAATATTTTGCCTGCTAGCAATCCTTCTTTAAGGAAACTGTTCCTATCCCAACTCAACCAAGAGATCTTGGCCAATCACACTGCCCTACACCATGGTCATAGGGGTGGGAACATAATCTAAATCAGGACAACCCCAATGTGGAATAAGGGAAGATATGCAGACTTATTTAATGGTTATTGAATTGAGATGTATGGCAAAAAAAAGAAGAAGAAGAAAGAACAAACGAAAGAACGAATGAATGAACAAAAGAAAAAAGAAAAAGAAAAAATGCTGGCATCCATATCTCCACTACACAGAGGCAGCTGCTCTACACAAGAAGAAAATGAAGCTGAATGGCAAGAGCGATGACAGTCTTGGTGACATTCTCAGCTCAGGTTCCAGTCATCCCTGAGTTTGACTGTATCTCTGTCATTCTGAATTTGGGTTATGTGAGGCATTAAATTCCGTTTTTTAATCCAAGTTAAGTTTTAAAAGGATTGGTGACATTTGCAACCTGAGGATTCTAACTAACACAAGTAACTTCGGTCTTTACCTCACAGAGAATGAGGATAGTTTCAGTCACCAGTTTTGTTTATCTCTCATTAAATCCTGCATAAAATAAAAGTTCGTAAACAGAAAGTTATTTTTAAAACTGAACAAGGGTATACAGTAGAATAACATCTCAATCAGTAGTTATTATTTTTCACTTGATTTTTTTCTAGTATAAAACAACTAATAAAAAGATACAATCTATTTGACTTTTATACAAAAAAACCTTCAGGTACATTTAGCCCTACAAATTCCGTCCCTACGACAATAATCATTGATAAAAAGATACTAAGATACTAAGATACTAAGACACTATAATATTGATTTAGTATGTATTAACCCTAGAAAATGGAGCAATTTCATTTAACAAATTTTCAACAATGTTTGAAACAAAACTAAAAATATTCTGTTTAACCCTCTATAACTCAGGAAATTCAGTTCTTTAGAACAGCTCGTTTACAGAAGGCTGAAGTTTCACTGTACTTTTAAATTAGACCTAGAGCTTTATATTAAGGAGTTTTTAGCATATTTTATAAATATCACATTGCCCTGAATTAATTTTTCAAACTCAAAAGTTTAAAATATTTGATATTTTGTTCTTAAATTATACATCTGTAATACAATCTAACCATAAAGTAGTGCTGGAGTTAGATGATGCTTTGAAAGAGAATTGCACATAACCTTGATATTGAAATAACAACCTTTTGGATTTTTTTGGTTATTGGAATTCAGTTAAAACACTAC
>PUFA01001360.1:0-44250 GCA_003508835.1 Eonycteris spelaea
TGGCAGTCACCTGAAGTCTGCCTGAACAGAAGTCCTACAACTGGGGACACACAAGAAGCCATCTCCAGAGTGGTAGGAGGTGCAGAGATGGCAAAACAGCCCTGTTCCCACAACCATGTGGTTGCGGTTGATAATGGGAAGGTTAATGGCTGCAGAGGTCTGGAGGAAAGAGGGGTCCGACCCCACACTGAATTCCCAGTAGTTCTAGTTCTGGAAGAAAAGTCCTCACAACTTCTGGCTGTGAAAACCAGCAGAAATTGGTGGCTGAGTGAAACAGAAGGCTGCGGTAGTCACAGACATTCTCTTAAAGGGCTTGTGCACCAGTCTACATTATTGATGGACCCACTCACTTTGAGCTTCAGCACTGGGGCAGCTGTTCAAAGGCACCAGGGACAATGGGGAGGGCCTGAGCTGTCTGACTTCAGGGCACGGACTGTAGGGGCAGCTTTCTCTCAGACAGATGTGCTGATAGTAATACATTGTTCCTTTGTGGAGCCCTCCCCCTTCCCTGGTGTGCAGATGCAGGTGGCCACCACATTTTGAGTCCATCAACTGGCTAACACAGGTCACTCCACCCAGGTAATTCCCTGAGACACTGACTCCCAACTCCCAAGCCATCTCCAGTGTTTTTTTCCATATAAACAGCCTGTCTTAGCTCATGCTAAAGAACTTTCCTACATTCTATCAAAGGCTGACAAAACCAAAGAAGCAGCATCTTGCTTTGGCATTCCCCTATATTTTGCCAAGCCTGGCACTAGTGGCAGCCAGCCTCGGTTCCTGTCTTGGCTTCTCAAGGCGCCTTTAAGCCTGGTACAATTGACAGCCATCTTTAAATTGCTTGGTGACTTGCCAGGTGGCCAGGCTGCTGCTCCTGAACTTGGCTGTGGTTGGGCCTGTATTAGGAGGCCCTGGGCGCCAGTACACTGAGTGGCCAGCTTCAGCCAGAGCAGGGCACCACTCAGGGCTGCATATGAGGACACACCCAAAGGGCAGATTAGGAAGGAACCAGAGCCTTGCTAAAGTGAATCCTGTTCCGTAGGGTCAGCCCCTCACTGGCAAATTCCCTCACTATCAATCAGCCCAAGCGTCAATCCCTTCCATTGATGTACAAACAGCAACCAAGGCTCAATTACAACATAAGGGACACACAACCCACACAAGGTGTCACACCTTGAGCACCTGGCAAAAGGTGACCAGGGAAGACTGCACCACTGGGCCCCACAGGACAACTATTACACAAAATGACTCTACTAAGTCCAGGAGACTTAGGAGACCTAAGTGAAAAAAAAAAAAGGAAGGGATTAAGAAGTACAAAATGTAGTTATAAAATAGTTTTGGAAGTATGAAGTATGGCATAAGGAATATAATCAATAATATTGTAATTACTATGTATGGTGTCAGATGGGTACTAGATTTATTGGGGTGATCACTTTGTAAGTTATATAAATGTCTGATTACTATGTTATACACCTTCAAGAATACAAAGGAAAAAGATAAAATAATATTTTCAAAAAACCTGTGCACATAATTTTCTGTAATAGTTTTAACGATTCTGGAATTTCGATGACCAGTAAACCCCCCCCACATTATAGTGACCAATTAAAGGGGTTTAGAACAGGCTTCCCCAAGATATGTCACGTTGGTATTTGAATTATTTTGACACAAAGGCAATAGAGCCCATACAGACTCACGAGAAATTTTTACTTCAGCCCCGAAACATTTAAATCTGGGCCTTGCCCATAATAAGAGTTATTATCAGATATAACTTGTTATGACTTAATCTATAGGACTGGCAAACTTCTATTTCTGAAATATTTGCTATTCTTATCATCCTGCAAATGATCTTCCTCCTCTCTGAGTCCTCAAGTCACTTTTTTTTCACCTTTAGTTTCAGAATACCATATAAACCTCATTTTAACTTTCCGACTCTGAACTCTTACGTATGTGGGGCTCTTTGACACTCCTCATAATATATATATGCTTCCCATAAATACATATCTAATTATCTTTGTTTTTATTTTTTCTTGTTTAATCTTTTCTCATGTCAATTTAATTATTAGATCAGTCCAGAAGAATTAGAAGGGTTAGAGGAAAGTTTTTCTTCTCTCCTATGCCAACATAATTATCAATTTTTAATTTTGCTTTATTAAGATCATTACAATTATAATTCATTTTTTGTTATCATTTTTTCACAAAAAAGACACAACTTTAGAATAAAAAACAGCCATTTAAAATGTAACATGGTTAACATTATGAAGAAACTCAATACTGATAAGGGTAAGGGGGTCAAATATATGGTGCTGGAAGAAAATATAACTTAAGGTGGCAAACACACAATGCAATATACATATGATGTATTATAAATAAATTGTACAGACACTTGAGACCTATTAATTTATTACGTAGTCACACCCCCCCAAAATTTTAATTTAAAAAATGGCAATATAATACCATATATTGTTCTCATTTTCTCATTTTGCTGGATTTGTCAAAATAATAACTATTATTGTGAGCCACTATTCTACAATATCTCAAGAAAATATTAAATAATAAAATGCAAAAAAATAGTTAAACTATGGTATTTTTAGGGCATTGTAAGCTTTCAATCTGTGGAGGTTAAGGGAAGTGATCATTTCCCTTTTTGTGATATTTCCCCCCTTTCTTATAGCAAAGTTTGGCATCGAATGAAATCTTGAGGTGTACATAAAAATAGTAAACCAACAACAAAATCAAAAGGTGCATATTGAATAGGATAAATATTTCAAATCATATATTGATCAGAGGTTATTATCCAAAATGGTATAAAGAACTCATACAATGCAATAGTAAAAAAAAAAATGCAATTAAAAATGGGTAGAGGATCTAAATCAACATTTTTCCAAAAAAGACACTGGTACATTAAAAGATGTTAGCATCACTAATCATTAGAGAAATGCAAATCAAAACCACAATAAGATATCACCTCACATCTGTTAGAATGGCTATTACCAAAGAGACAAAAAATAACAAGCATTTTGATGTTAGGCCTTTAGCAGAGGTTGTTTGCAAATATATCCTCCCTTCAGATGGTTTCTCTTTGTATGTTGAAGGTTTCTTTTGCTGTGCTGAAGCTTTTGAGTTTGATATAGTCCCATTCATTTATCTTTGCTTGGACTTCTCTTGCCTTTGAGGTCACATTCATAAAATCCTCTTTAAGCCCAAGGTCCTGAGTTTAGTTTCTATGTTTTCTTCTATGCAATTTATTGTTTCAGGTCTTATATTTAGGTCCTTAATTCATTTTGAGTTAATTTTGGTGTATGTAATAGACAACAGTCTAATTTCATTCTTTTGCATAGAGCTTTTCCAGTGTTTCCAGCAACATTTATTGGAGAGGCTTTCCTTTCTCTTACTGTATGTTTTTAACACCTTTGTTGAAAATTATTTGCCCATAAATAAGGAATTTTACTTCTGGACTCTCAATTCCCTTCCATTGGTCTATGTGTCTGCTTTTCGACCAATGCCATGCTATTCTGATTATTGTAACTTTGTAGTATAATTTGAAGTCCGGTGAAAACTAAGAATTGATCTACCATATTATCCAGAAATCCTTCTACTGGTATTTACCCAAAAACTTTCAAAATATTTATCTGGAAAGATATATGCACACCGATGTTCATAGCAGCACTATTCACGTGGTCAAGACATGGAAGCAGTCGAAGTGTCCTGTGTCCTACAATAGATGATTGGATAAAGAAGAGGTGAATATATATTATATATATATATATATATTATATAATATAATATGTATGTGTGTGTGTACGTACATGTTACATATATATATACATATACATTACATATATATTACATATAATATATTATATATTAGAATGTTAGTTATAAGAACAGATGAAATACTGCCATTTGTGACAACATAGATAGATCTTGAGATAATCATGCTAAGCGAAATAAGTCAGACAGAAATAGTTGAAAATCATATGATAGCTCTTAAATGTGGGATATAAATCTAAGCACAGCAATAACATGACAAACAGAAAGCATGAACATGGGCAGTGGACTAGTAGTTACCAGAAGGAAGGGGGAGGGGAGAAGTAGATGGGTAAAAGGGTCAAATATATGGTGACAGGAAGAAATCTAACTATGGGTGGTGAACATACAGTGCAATATATATAGTTGATTTTATGCTTGAAATTTATAGATTTTTGTTGATAAATATTACCCCAATAAATAAAAATACAAAATGTTAGCAAGGATATGAAAAAAGGGAAAGCTTGTTCACCATCAGTGGGATTATAAATTGGTGCTATGGGAGAATAGTTATGGAGGTTCCTCAAAAATTTAAAACCAGAACTACCATATGGTCCAACATTTATACTTCTGTGTATTTATCCAAATAAAACATGAATTTAAAAAAACATATATACCCTTTGTGTTTATTGCAGCATTATTTATAATAGTCAAGGTATGGAAGCAACCTAAGTGTCCATTATGGATGAATGGATAAAGAAATTGTAGCATGCATATGTAATGGGAAATTATTCTACTATAAAAAAGAAAGAAACTTCCACTTGCAAACAACATGAATAGACCTTGAGTGCATTATGCTAAAGGAGATAAGTCAGACAGAGAAAGACAAATACCGTATGATTTCACTTATATGTGGAATCTAAAAAAAAAATAGCAAAAAAAAAAACAGCTCACAGAGCTTTGGTGGTTACCAGAGGTGGGGGAGGAGCAACAAATGGGTGAAGGTATCAAAAAGTACAAACTTCCAGTTATAAAATTAATTAGGTTAGAGAGATGTAATGTACAGCATGGCAACTATAGTTAATACTACTGTATTGTACATTTGAAAGTTGCTAAGAAAGTAGATCTTAAAAATCCTCATCACAAGAAAAAATTATGTAACTATGTAAGGTGACAGAAGTTAACTAGACTTATTGTAGTGGTCATTTCACAATTATACAAATACTGATCATTATGTTGTGCACTGAAACTATGAATATGTATGTCAATTTATCTCAATAAAAATTAAATTAAAAGAAAAAAACCAACAACTGAGAACAAATTTAAAAAAAGAAGTGACATCAAGAGTCTTGTTAGCTGTATGAAATGTTATTAGTAGAAACACAAAATATGTTAATAAAATGATTTATTGGAAAAATATTGAGTGATCTAGCAGCAGTTAAAATATAGGTTCAATGATATCAAAAATATTCTGAACTAAACAAATTTTTCTATTTATTGACATTAGTAAATTTCTTTTGAAGGAAATGAGCATTTGTATGTGGTTCGATTTTGTACCCTAACTGGATTTCCACTAATCTTCTGGCATCACAGGTATTCTATTTTTTATCATATTTTATGTTCTATTCATTAAATCTGTGGTTCTTTTTAGTGCCCCAGCAATATTTGATAGTATTCCCAAAGGAAAGATAATAAACTGAATAAAGAAGGAATGGTAGATAGCCTAGAGAAAATGGTTATGAACAAGAAATAGAATGAAATAATTTTGCCAAACAGTCTAATTGCCTAAATGACCTCTGACAAATAATTGCAAATGGAGTAACTGATTCCTACAATATACTAAAATAAGTTCCCGTAGTAAGCAGTCTGAGTTTTGGATTTGGCACAAGTATATTATTTCTCTCCTTATTGTGATTAATTAATTAGTACATGCACAACAGTTATACATTTTCAATTTCCATGGACCAAAGAGCAATGAAATTTTAAATTATTTGAATAAAAAAGTTTCATAAAAGCAAAAGAGCCAGTGGTTTGGGAGAAATAATATAGTTCTGATTGAATAATCAATTATTTTCATTGTTTAGAGTAAATCTTTGGACAATGTTGATATAGAATCCTTGTATCAATGGAACATTAATAAAAGGAATGTTCACTTCATAAATAATCATGATTTGTTAAATGTTGCCTGATTTTGGAAGAACCCTTCAGAGAAGAGCATCAAAACACATACACACACAAAAAAGAGTATGTATTTTTAGACTAGTAATCCCATAAGCATGTGTAAATTTGCAAATGAGCATTGGTTTTTAAAAATTTGCTCCCAACTTTAGACACCGAGGTTTTCAATAATATAGTAGTGCATAAAGTTTTGATGAGACTCAAAGACTCCTTAAAATTAGTTTGTCTATCTGACTCTTGACTACCTTGAAAAAGAAAAGGATGATTTTTCCTAGGAGATGTAATTAAAAATGGGAAAGGAGATAAAAACATGTTTCTTTTCCCCTGTGAGCCAAGCAGAACTGCGGTAAAACATGTAAGAATTTGAATAGGGTATTGCTCATCTTAAATGATTGTGATATAAGTAAAATTGTGATTAAAGAATGTGATACAGGGGCCATCTTTATAGTTAGGTTGTTTGGTGCATGGTCTGACTTGAAAAATACTGGAAGAAGGTTTCTCATCCCTTTCTCCCTTTCTTCTTCTCGTGGTACCCCAAATTCAAGCATTAGTAAATTATTTTTTCTATTAATTAAAGTGTGCAAAGAGTTTTCTTTTAAGTATTAGTTGTATATACTGCTCCTGAGTAAGTGATAACATGAAATAGTTTTGCCAGTTGTGAAAATAAATTGTATTCTAAATAGTAGGTGTTAATGAAATAAGTGGAGTTGGAGAACTTGAAAAGGAGACAGAAAAGGAGGGGAAGCAGAAATAAAACTACATTAATGACTATTATACAGTTTTGCCAACACATAGCTCTTGGTGCTAGGTAAATTTGTTAATGGATTATTTAAATTAGAATGCTCGAGGCAGTGATTTAAAAAAACACTAACTTTGTCTTCACATTGTTTGATCTTGTGACAGGTCTTTGCCAATCTTTTTGATGCAAAATTTCCTGGTTAGAGTTAAAAGACATTCTAGTTTGTGTAAGTTAGCAATGATTTGAAAAGGAAGGTATTTAACATTTTCGAAAGTACTTAGCAATGGTGCAGAAAAATCACTGCTTGGCTTTCAAAGTGCATAGTAGACAATTTTGGACCCAAGCCATATACTAACTTTTCAGAAAATGCTTTAGGCCAAAACCAAGATTTATAGAGTTGGAAATAACAAATGGTTTTCACTGGGAACTCCAAAATGGCATCCCTCAGATATTACCAGTGCTGAAAAACACAAAATGTCAATTTTCATTCCAGCTGAGATAGCCTCTTCACCAGTAACTTTTATTTTATTTTTTCACTTCATATTTTAGAACATCAAGTGGTTCTAAGACATACGACATTTATTTGAGTCTTTGGTGGCAAAAGAGGTATTTCTTTCATAGCCCCCTACTAACCCTCACTTCTGCCACTTCAGAATCTGCCACTTAAGTTTTTAAAAGAGGGTATTTAAGAGATATAACTTTAGAGCAGTGATTCTTAAATGCCTGACTGCTTCAGAATCAACCAGAAAGTGTGCTTATTTGTTTGTTTATCATTTTAAAATCATTTTTAAGTGGATATTTCAGTGGCATTAAATAAATTCACATTGCTGTGCAACCATCACCACGATCCATCTCCAGAACTGTTTTCTTCTTCCTTTATTAAAACTCTCCACCCATTAAACAATAACTCCCCTTCCCTCCCAGCCACTGGATACCCATTTTACTTTCTGTCTCTATAAATTTGACTACTCTAAGTACTCATATAAGTGAATTATATAGTATTTGTCCTTCCATAACTGGCTTATTTCACTTAGCATAATGTCTTCAAGATTCGTACATGATGTAAAATGTCAGAACGCCCTTCCTTCTCAGGTTGAGTAATATTCCATTATACTCTATACCACATTTTGTTTAGATATTCATCCATCAGTTGACATTTGAGTTGTGCCTGCTGCTTCCTGTGGCTTTTTCTTTCCTGAGATTTGAGTTTTGTTACACAGAGCCCAGTTTCTCAAGCAGCTGACAGTTCACAAAATTGGTCTTCTCTGCACTCTCCAGTTCTGGAAAAGAAATTGGGGACCATTGTAAGGGAGAGGGTGGATATGGGCAAGTAAAAATATCACAGAATTTCTTACTGTTTTGAATGTGGCTTTTTCTTAATTGGATGTTCATTTGGATACTATAGATTTTTGAATGATTTTCAGAGCTTCTAGAAAGTAATTTTAGTCAGTATCTAGTTGTCTTTTTAGGATTTCTGTAATAAAATGAGAGCTTTCTAGTTTCCATTTTGCTTATGTCACTCCAAACTCTAGCCCAGATAGTTTTTTTAAAAAATGAATATTCTTATTAAGGAGAGCAAGGGTATGATCTGGAAATGTGCATTTCCAGACATTTATTAGAATAGTGGAGTCAGTACAAGACCAAATAGCAGCCTTAGGTCTAACTAGGTTTAGTGGCCACATCTAGGAACATTAAGAAGAGGAGAGCATTTAAGCAAGTATGGACAGTAATCCTTTCAGAATTCTCTCCACAACTCATGGAGGGCTCTGGAGTCTATATCCTCAATAGAAGAAACTGAATCTATGTATGCTACAAAGGGCTATTTTGTGAAGACTATGTGTCAGCTGAAAGGCTGCTCTGCCTCAGACCAATGTGTGGAAAAGTAATTCTGAAAAGAAAAAAAACCTCTGTCTGGAAGTTTAAAGCCAAACTAAAACACCCTAGCAAAGAGCAAAATTCTAGCTGGAAGAGTTCTGGCTCAACAATACTTAAGATTAGAATAAAAAAAATAGCAGCTGTGGTGATGTTAAGGTTCTTAAAATACATTGGTCATGAGAAATATGGTCATTGGAGGAGGTGGCAGCTGCCCACAAAACTCTGTAGAGTAAGGGAATGGTAGTCACAATGGCAGTGACAATGGTAGTCACAGTAGAACAACAGTGGTGGAGTATAAGTCAGGCAGAAGCAGTGGCCTTGGCTAAGCTGGCCTTTTTCTTCAGAGCTGCTAAAATAAATCTTAATCTTTGCAGATACTTTAGGGGAAGTGGTTTTGTGGAACAATGGCTATGGGATGAAACTCCCTTTAGGCTGAACTGGGTTGATGGAGACTGTCTTTCCAGTGAGGTCTGGATTGTGTTACAAAAACAATGAGAAATTCAACCCCATTTTAAAAGCAGAGAACATTTTCTGAGACAAAAGCTACAATGTTAAACATTATAAATGTGAATAACTCCTACATAATCCATATAATTGGCTTCTGTGTTATTAGCTAATTATTCTGGTCTCTGTGTATGAGCGCGCACACGCACGGACGTGTGTGTGTGTGTGTGTGTTTGTGTGTGTGTGTGTGTGTGTGTGTGTGTAGAGATTATTCCATGCTTTAGAATCTTTTCAATGCTAAATATGTATGTAATCTGTTCTCTGGTTAGCAGCTGGCATGCCATGCACAAGGCTTTTTGTCAAGGGCTTTGTTTGCCCTGCTCAATGCACAAAGTGATGGAAATGAAAATTTTTTATTATGGAAACCCTTACTCTATTAGGGTTAAGTTATTTGCATGAGAAGCATAAGACATACCACCAAGTGTTTGTGGCATCTTTGTCTGGAGACTTTTTGAATAAAGAAAAAATAATTGCATTAACTTATTGAGATAATTCTGTTATAATCCTAGCTGCAGATGAAAGGTGAACTCGATACCCTCTTGAAGACCATTCTAATCTTTAAAGCCTTTCATTTGATATGCTTGGCACAATCACTCATAAGATAATTTGCATGGATTTACATAAATTTAAAAACTTATCTCTATTCCTCTGCAAACAGTAACCTTACTGCTCACCGCAGAGTGTGTTTGGACTCTGAGAGAGGTCTGGATTAACCTCCCAGAAACTACATGTGTGCAGCTCAGGTTTTAGCCACACTTCTTCTATCTTGGATCTTTGAGCATTATTTCTCTGCCATTTCCAACATTTGTACAGAATTATATCAAAGCAATACTTATCCTGAGGTAGAAGGCCCTTTTGGCAGAAAGTCAAAAGTAACTGCTTAAACCATAAGGACTGAAACTTTCCAATATGATCTTCTACCCCCATCTGCCACTTCACCTAAACCACAGTGTGCCTTAGATGACTATTAGGTATTTTTATTGGTTAGTAGTTACAAGCAAAGGCTGGATTGAGCAAGGGAGAAACAGGCTTTGAACAAACAATGCCTTACCAGAGAAAAGACTGTAGTAAGTAAAAACCCATGTAATCTGTAGAATGTTAAGAATAAGAAGTCCAAGGAGAAATTGTACTGGAGGAGAGCATGAAATCATAGTATACAAGATAGGTAAGACTTGCTCCAGATTCAAACCAGATGAATGAATGAATAAATGAAATGAGGAGTTTCAAATGTTTTTTCACACTTATGATGACATCTATTTATCAATATACAATACTACTAAGTACAGTAGTTCCTGGCATCACTTCTTTGCCTTACATGAAACAATAGAAGCTGTGATCTTACAAATATCTTAGATGACAAGATGTAATTGCACTACTACAAAGCTATAGTATGGTATAAAAACAAAAACAAAAAACAAAAACAAAACAAAACAAAACAAAAACAGCATGATACAGACATAAAATCATATATCAATGGATCAGAATAGAGGGTCCCCAAATAAACCCATGCCTCTATAGTCATTTAATCTATGACAAAGGAAGCAAGAGTATACAGTGGGGTAAAGACAGTCTCTTCAATAAATGGTGTTGGGAAAACTGGACGGTTACATTCAAAAAAATGAAAATATACCACTTTTTTTTTACACAATATACAAGAATACACTCAAAATGGATTAAAGACTTAAATGTAAAACCAAAAACCATAAAACTCTAAGAAGAAAACATTGGCAGTAAACTCTTACATTATTTTAGTGTTATTTTTTGGATATATCTCCTTAGGCAAGGGAAAAAAACAAACAAAAAACACATGGGACTACCTCAAACTAAAAGGTTTTTGCACAGCAAAGAACACTATCAATAAAATGAAAAGCCAACCTACTGAATGGGAGATGATATTCATCTACAATACATTTGATAAGAGGTCAATATCCAAAATATAGAATTTATAAAACTTAACACCAAAATGTCAAACGATCAGAGTCCCAGTCAAGATGGTAGGGTAAGTAAATGCTGTGCTTGCCTCCTATTAAGATCACATTAAAATTACAACTAAATTATAAAACAATCAACCTGGAGAACCATCTGAACAGAACTATAACTAAGGATATAAAGAAGAGGTAGCATTGAGATAGGAGGGGTGGTGATGCAAAATGGGTGTGGTGTGGTTGAACATCGAGACAGATATCTTGGCTGCAGTGGATCCCCTCAGAAAAGCAAGAGGCCCCAACCCCACACTAGGGCTCCCCAGTCCAAAGTTCAGTACTGGGAAGAAGAGTTTCCACAAAAATCTGGCTGGGAAAATCATGGGAATTCTGTCCTATCCGAGTGAGATGGAAAGCTGCTGGAAAACCAGATATCCTCTTAAAGGGACACACACAACTCACAGGCTCGCAGGTACTCATCCTGGCTCCAGTGGAAGGCACAGCAGCTTGGGAGGTGCCACAGAAATAACAGGAAAAGACTGAGTTGTGTGGCTTCAGGACAAGGGCCAGAAGGATAGCTAGCATGGTCCCTGTGTTGAGCTCTGAAGCTGTGCAGCTCTTATGTTGAGCCCTATATTCACATTGTCAAATCTGAATCTGTACTGGCTGAGTGAACTTCACTTGCCTCACTCTTGTGATACCCTGAGACTCTTCCCTACCCAACTTATTCATTATCGATTACTAGAAATACTTTCACGGCTGGATAACCAGCCCTATGCAGGGCAGAAGACTCCTTCAGCAAGAATCAACAGGCTTTGGCTTGTAGCCCTCTGAAGACACTTTCAATAGCAAACAACTAGTCCTAGTCTGACTGCAGTATTCCTGAACAAGTTCAAATTCTGTAGGCCCAAGGCAAGTGGCAAATGGGCTCCATGTGATCTGAGACTTTGTGGCGTGGCCAAGGCTCAGTACTGGCAAAAAAAATACTAATCTGCACTAACTCCAGTAAACAACATCACCTCACCCTGGTGACTCCCTGCGAACCCGCTTGACCAAAATTATGTACCACCTGAGGTTTGTTCAGGAGCTTAAGCCTTATGGACAGCCAGAAGGCAGCCTGAGATTTTGCGGTACTTTGGGTCTTTTGGTGAGCTTCCCGGGGCCAGTACTGCTGTCAGTCAGGCTGGTTCCAGCATGGCTCTCCCATTGTACCTCAAAACCAGCAAGGTGAGACTAAATGCAGATATCTTTGTAGGTTTACCAGGTAGCTCTGGACAGTCACATGCAGCAGCTAATCTTGGTACATGGGGGTCCTCCAAAGAGGCCATAGAACCAACAAAGTCGAGAGGCTGGCATCAGACACAACACAGCACCGCCTGATTAGAATCAAAAACAGCAGACCAAAATGGCAGTCTCAACAGCACATGAGCCTCCTGAGGTGAATTCCATTCCATGGGGTCTGTCACCACACAAGAGCTCATATGTTGTGGGTGTGGACAATCCTAAAGCCAGTCATCTGAGAGCCAATCTCACCACTGACATGCCAAGAGCAATCAAGGCTCAACTACTTCAGGAGGGCAAACATAACTCACACAAGGGACACTCCTAGAGTATCAGTTCAGGAGATCCAGGAGACTGCCCCTGGGCCACATAGACACCTACTACATAAGGCCATATGTCCAAGACTAGTAGATAGAGCAGATCTACTTAATACATAAAAATAAACTCAAGGAAAATAATACAAAGAAAAAATAAAAATATAACAAAAGAAACATTTCCCAATATGAAGTAATAGGAGAAAACTTAAAAAAACAAACAAAACAAAAAACAAATAAACAAACAAAAAACAAAACAAACACAACCAAATGAAATAGAGGTAAGTAATACTACAGTTACAGAGTTCAAAACACTAGTTTATAAAAATACACAATGAACTTAAGGAAGAATAGATAATCTCAGTGAAAACTTCAACAAAGAGAGAGTAAGCATTACAAAACATATAAATCATAAAAAGAACCAGTCAGAAATGAAGAATACGAAAACTGAAATGAAAAATACAATAGAAAGAATCAATAGCAGATTAGATAAAGCAGAGGACAGAATCAGTGATTTGTAGACAAGATGGAAAAAATACCAATCAAAGGAGCAAAAAGAAAAAAATAAAAAAATAAATAGTTAAGAAGACCTCTGGGACATATCAAGAGTAATAACATTTGTATTATATGGGTACCAAAAGTAGAAAAGAGAAGAACAAAGAATCAAGAATGCATTTGAAGAAATAATGACTGAAAACTTTTATAACTTGGCAAAGAAAATAGACATACAAGCCGAAAGCATCAGGTGTTCCATACAAGAGGAACCCAAATGGCCCAATAAGACATATCATAATTAAAATGGCAAAGGTTAAAGACAAAGAGTGAATCTAAAAGCAGCAAGAGAAAGGCATAGTTACTTATAAGGGTACTCCCATAAGACTGTCAGCTGATTTTCAACAGAAACTTTGTAGGCCAGTAGGGATTGGCATAAATATTCAAGAAAAAAAAGTAAGGACCTGTAATGAAAACTACTCTTCATTACAAGGCTATCATTTAAATTGAAAGTGAAGATCAAGCGCCTTCCAGATAGCTAAAACTTAAAAGAATTCATCACCATTAAGCCGTATTACAAGAATGTTAAATGAACTTCTTTAAGAAAAAGAAAGGAAAAAAAGAAAATAAATATGATAATAAAATGACAACAACAATGTACCTATCAATAATTGCTTTAAATGTAAAAATAATAATAATAATAATGCTTCAATCAAAATACATAGGGTAGCTGAATGGATATAAAAAGAAGACATTACATATACTATCACAAGAAACCTACCTCAAATCTAAAGACACACACAGACTGAAAGCAAAGGGATGGAAAAAAATTTCATGCAAATATAAACTGGATAAAAAGCTGGAATAGCAATACTTATATCAGACAAATATACTTCAAAGCAAAAGCTATAATAAGAGGCAAAGAGGGACATTGCCATATTGAATAAAAAGATCAATCCAACAAGAGGATATAAACTTAGTAAACATTTAATGCACCAAACATAGGGACCCCTAAATATATAAAGTTAATATGGACCAACATAAAGGGAGAGATTGACAGTAATAGTCATAATAAGGGACATTAACACCCCAATGACACCAGTAAACAGATTTTTCAGACGGAAATCTACAAGGAAACAGCAACCTTAAATGACATGCTAGACCAAATGGATTTAATTGATATTTTTATAGCATTTCAACAGCAGAATACATTCTTGTCAAGTGAACATGGGACATTTTCCAAGATAGACTACATATTAGGCCACAAACTAGTCTTGTAAATTTAAGAAGGTTGAAATCATGTCAAGTATCTTTCCAACCACAATTGTGTGAAAGTAGTGGTAAACTACAAGAAAAAAAAAACATGAAAATAACCAACCCATGGAGGTTAAATAGCATGCTACCATATGTTTAATGAGTTAACAATACTATAAAGGAATAAATTAAAAGATACCTTGAAACAATGAAAATGAAACACAACAATCCAAAATCTATGGAACACTGCAAAAAGAGGAGAATTCATAGCATCAAACCTATTTCAAGAAACAATAAAAATCTCAAATAAGCAATCTAACCTTACACTTAAGGGAACTAGAAAAAGAACAGCAAACAGGTCTAAAATGAGTAGAAGGAAGAAATAAGAAAGGTAAGAGCTGAAATAAACAAATAGAATCTAAAAAATACAAAAGATAAATGAAACAAAAGCTGGTTCTTGAAAGATAAACAAAATTGATAAATCTTTAAACAGATTCATTAAGAAAAAGAGAGAACACAAATAAATAAAATCGTAAATGAAAGAGAAAAACAGACAATTGACACAAAAAACACAAAGATTATAAGAAAATAATATAAGAAATTATATATGAACATATGGACAATCTGGAATAAATAAATAAATTCCTAGAAGCATAAAATAATCCAAATTGAGTCAATAAGAAACAGAAAATCTGAACAGACCTATCACTACAAAAGAAATCTAACCAGTAATCAAAACCTCCCAACAAACAAAAGTCCTGGACGAAATGGTTTCATGTGTGAATTGACCAAACATTCAAATAAAAATGAATATTTACTCTTCTCAAATTATTTCAAAAATTTCAAGAGGAGGAAATTCTCAACAAAATATTATCAACTGAATTAAGTCAACACATTAAAAAGATCATACACTATGATCAACTGGTACTTATCTTTTGGAGACAAGTTTGGTTCAATATCTACAAATCAATTAATGTGACATGACACATTAAAAAATAAAGGATAAAATCATATAATCAATGAATAGATGCAGAAAAAAATGGTTAACAAAATTAAATTCAGCATAAAAATGATGAAAAAATAGAGAGATTAAGAAATAAAGATGACAAGATGGAGGAAAAAATTTAATGATATTGAAGAGAGAAATCTGGGAGCGATGTCTTCAGATTTCTTCCCTTGAAATAACAATAAGCTGAACATTTAAAGCTCAACAAATAACACCCAACTTGGACACAAGTACATCCGAGAGTGATCTGTGCATAAGATTTTCCAGAGGTCAGAACCACAGGAATTGGGTGGTAGAATGGGAGGAACAAAGATGCTGCCTCTCACAGTTGGAGATCCCTGCAGGAGAATGGGGAGGGGAGAAGTTGGGGCTGGTTCCTGAAACAACCCTGCCGAGGAATCTGTGAGCCCCACACAGCAGAGCCCATGGATCAGGGCAGAAAGCGGAGCAGAAACTAACTGCAGAGGGGCAACAGATTGGTCTTAGCAGCCGCCATTATGAAGCACTAGGCTGAGACAAGAGATAGCAGAGCCACCCACCACACTACCTGAGAGGAACCCTTCCTTCCTCATATTCTTCAAGACGAACACCATGCAGCTCCAGGGAAATTTGAGCAATACTACCAAAATTGTCACTAACACTGACAGGGGCTGAGACTGAGGGTAGCAATCATGACTGAATATTTATAAGAAAAACAAAAGCATTATTAGGTCTCAAAGCAGGGATCAATAGACTTCCATGTCATACTAGAAATCAAAAGGAAAACACCTTCAAGGCAACAGGCTAAAGCTAGACCTCTGGGAAAACAAACAAACAAACAAATACACAACAAACAAACAAACAAAAAACAGAATATACTTCCACTAATGCCTAGGCAGAGAAATAGTCCATCAAAACTATGAACAACAAAGATGACAAGGCAGCTCAGAAAGAAAGAGAAAAAATTTCCAGAAAATCAGCTTAAGACAGAAATATTTGATTTAAACGACAGGGAATTCAGGATTGTACCTCTGAAAAATCAATAAAATTCAAAATAATTAATATCAACAATTCCAGGAGTTGAGAAAAAACTAGACCCAGTAAAAAGAGTTTTTTAGTGAGAAGATTGGAACCCAGAAAAAGAACCAATTAGAACTTCTGGAGATGAAGAACACACTTTAAAAAGATGAAGAATGAAAGCAAGCTTAGGAATAGAGTCAATCAAATGCAGGAAAGAATCAGTGATATCCAAGACAGAAATCTAGAAATAAATTGGAAGAAAGAAGAGAGAAACTGAAGAATGAAATATAATGAAAGAGAAATACAAGAACTAGCTTATATTATCAGGAGAGGAAACAGAAGAATAATGGGCATTACCGAAGATGAGGAAAAGGAACAGGGACTAGAAAGCATTTTCAGACAAATAGTGGATGAGAATTTCCCAAATCTAAGGAATGAGATGAAGCTTGGCATTCAAGAAGCCAACAGAATACCCAATTATCTCAATCCCAAAAGGCCTTCCTCATGGCACATTATATTAAAATTACCAAAAAGCAAAGACAATGAAAAAATTCTTGAGGCAGCCAGGGAAAAGAAGATGGTAACCTCTAAAGGAAAATCCATTAGATTATTGTCAGACATCTTAGCAAAAACCTTAAATGCAAAAAAAGGAGTGGAATCCCATATACAAACTATTAAGTGAAAGGAACTACCAGCCAAGAATAATGTGTCCAACAAAGCTCTCCTTTAGATATGAAGGAGAAATAAAGACTTTTCCAGACATAAAAAAGTGGAGGAAATTCTTTCACTATGAGGCCTGGATTACAGGAAATACTAAAAGGGATCAGCTCACCTAAAACAAAAGGACAAAAAAATAATAAGTATGAGTAAGGCGACTAGTAGGCAGACAGAAGCAGAAGAGTGCAACCCTTCAGAACAGTGTATTAAAAGCTTAAACAATAAGAACAGAATTGCTTTTGCAACATAGATATAAACATTCAGCATACATAGGGACAATTTGGGACAACAATAACAAAAAGGTAGGAATCAAAGAACCAGATTTGCAAAGGGGAATGGAGATAAGGCACATGCAGAAGAAAATGGATGACTGTATGCATATAACTACCCTTTACATATTCTTAATGGTAACCACATGCCCAAGATGCAGAACTGAAGTACATAGCATGAAACAGAAGGACCAGAGGGAAATCCACAAAATCCCACGAAATTAAAAAAAAAAAAAAAAACAGACAGAAATGCAAGGACAAAAACCAGAATGCAAAAGATAAAATGGCAGTAGGAAAACCTCATATTTCAATAATCACCTTAAATGTAAATGGACTGAACTCACCAGTAAAAGGCACAGAGTTGAAGATTGGATCAAAAAACAAAACCAGCCATATGTTGCCTACAGGAAACAAACGCATTTAGTTCCAAAGATAAATATAGACTCAAAGGGAAAGGGTGGAAAATAGTTTTCAAGCAAATGGCATTCGGAGAAAAACAGTAGCGGTACTAAGATCAGACAAAAAATAGACCTCAGAATAAAAAAAAAAGTAAAGAAAAATACAGAGAGACCCTTCATAATGATAAAGGGAATCATACACCAAGAGGACATAACACTTTTAACATCTATGCTCACAATCAGGGAGCCCCAAAATATATAAAGCAATTATTAACAGAACAAAAGGGAGAAACAGACCAAAACACTGTCATAGTAGGGGATTTAAAGACCCTACCATCAGATATGGCTTCACTAATGAATTCTACCAAGCATTCAAAGATGATTTAACATGTTTTTCTCAAAATATTTCAAAATATTAAAGAAGAGGCAATACTTCCTAACTCATTTTAAGAGGCCAACAGTACTCTGATACCATTACCTGGTAAGTTTACACAACACACACACACACACACACACACACACACACACACAAACTATAGATCAGTATATGTGATGAACACAGATGAAAAAATTCTAAACAAAATACTAGCAAATCGAATATAGCAACACCTTAAAAAGATTACATATGACGATCATGTAGGGTTCATTTCAGGGCACAGGGATGGTTTAATATATGCAAATCAATAAATGTGATACACCACATAAACAAAATAAAGAATAAGGATCATACGATTCTATCAATAGATGCAGACAAGGCCTTTTACTAGATACAGCATCCACTTGTGATCAAAAACACTTAATAAAATAGGTATAGAAGGAAAGAACCTTAACATAATAAAGTCCATATATGACAAACATTATACTTAATGGTGAAAAACTAAAAATCTTTCCTCTAAGATCATGAATAAGATAAGGCTGTCCACTCTCACTACTGTTATTCAATATAACATTGGAGGTCCTATCAAGTGCAATCAGGCAAGAGAAAGAAATGAAAATGCATTCAAAAAGGAAATGAAGAAGTCAAACTGTCACTATTGTGGATGACATGACTCTTATATATAGAAACCTAAAGACTCCACAAGAACACTACTAGAAATAGTAAGCAAATACAGTAAATTTTCTGGACACAAAATCAATGATCAAATCCCACAGAATTCCTGTACTTTAATAATAAATTGTCAGAAAACGAAGTGGAATAAATAATTCCTTTTACAACTGTAACACAAATATATGCCTAAAAATAAACCTAATGAAATGGGTAAAGGAACTATATAATGAAAACTATAATACCCTATTAAAAGACATTGAAGAAGGACACAAAGAAATGGAAAGATATTCCTTGTTCTAGGATTGAAAGAATCAATATAGTTAAAATTACCTTATTGCCTAAAGCACTATACAGATTTAATACAATCCCCATCAAAATTCCATCAGTACTTTTTAAAGAAATAGAACAAAAGTCATCGTATTTAGATGGAAACACAAAGACCTCAAATTGTCAAAGCCATCCTGAGAAAAAAGAACAAGGCTGGAGGCATCACTCTTCCCGACTTCAAATTATACTACAAAGCGACAATAATCAAATGGCATGATATTGGCAGAAAAACAGACACAGGGACCAGTGGAACAGAATTGAGAGTCCAAAAGTAAACCCATATTTATATGGACCAATAATTTTCAACAAAAAAAAGTCAAAAACATACAGTGGAGAAAGGAAAGCCTCTTTACTAAACGGTGCTGGGAATATTGGAAGGCCACCTGCAAAAGAATGAAACTAGACTGTTGTCTATCACCACATGCCAAAATTAACTCAAAATGGATTAAGGACCTGAATATAAGACCGAACCAATAAAATGCATAGAAGAAAACCTAGGTAATAAGATCATGGACCTTGGACTTAAGGAGGATTTTATGAATTTGACCTCAAAGGCAAGGGAAGTAAAAACAAAATAAATGATTGAACTATATCTGCACAGTACACACACACACAACTCAATAAAACAAAGATTCAACCAACTGCATGGAAGAAGTCATTTGCAAGCAATGCCCCTGACATGGGGCTAGTATCAAAAATATTTGAAGAACTCATACAACTCAACAATACAAAAACAAAAAATCCAATTAAAAAATGGGCAGAGTACCTGATGGACACTTTTCCCAAGAAGACATACAAATGTCCAAGAGACATGAAAAAGATGGTCTATTTCACTAGCTACTAGGGAATTTCAAATCAAAACCACAACGAGATACCATCTCACACCTGTTAGATGGTTATCATCAACAGGACAAATAATATTAAGTGTTGGAAAGGTTTTGGGAAGGAAGGAAACCCTCATACACTACTGGTATGGATGTGAATTGGTACAGCCATATGGAAAACAGTATGGAGGTTCATCAGAAAATTAAGAATTAATTATCATATGACCCATCATCTACCCCAAAAGTTTGAAAGCATTTATGTTAAAGATGTATGCACCTTGATGTTCATTGCAGCATTATTTATGGTGACCAAGACATGGAAACAAACAAAGTGCCCTTCAATAGATAATTGGATAGGAAGGAAGTAGTACAAATATACAGTGGAATTATTACTTTACCAATAAAAAGAATGAAATCTTATCGATTTTGAAAACAGTGATAGACCTAGAGCATATCATGCTAAGTGAAATAAGTCAAACAATGACAAATACCACATTATTTTTACTTACATGTGGATCCAAAACAAACAAACAAACAAACAACAGAAAGAAGCTCATAGATACAGAAAACAATTCAATGGTTGCCAGGTAGGAAATGTTTGGGAGGCTGGCGAAAAAGGTAAAGGATCAAGAAGTACAAATTGGCACTTACATCCATTTCTGTGAAGATAGCAAGGAGATGTTTGTTATAAACCAGTAACCAGGCTCACACCAGAATGCAACCATACTGGAAAATTCATCTTGGATTTCCTTCTTGAATTTTAAAAGTGAAGTTCTTCAGAGTTCCAATCAAGATGTAGAGCAGCTAAACAGTGTGCTCACCTCCTCCAATGACCACATTAAATTACAACTAAGCTACAGAACAACCAACAAGGAGAAATCACCTGAAGTCTCGAATAAAACTGAGGTACTATAACTAAGGGATATACAGAAGAAGCCGCCTTGAACTAGTAGGAGAGGTGGAGACAGATTGGGCTGGTCCCCCATCCATGTGTGGCGGTTAAAATTGAAGTGATATCTTGGCGTGGAGATGCCCCCTGAGGAGCGGAGGGATCTCAGCTCCATACTAGGCTCCCTATCTCAGGGTTTCAGTGCCAGGAAAGAAGTCTCCACAACTTCCGACCGAGAGAAAACCAGTGGAGATTGTGACTGAGTGAGACGGAGGGTGGCTGGAGTACCAGGTGTTTCTTTTACAGGGCCCACACACAAACTTACTTTGCTGATAGACTCACTTGCTCTGAGCCACAATGCTGGGGCAGTAACTAGAAAAGTGCCATGGGACATAAAGGAAGAAACTGAAGCTATCTGGCTTCAGGCGAGGGCTAGAGAGATGGCTTTCTCTTAGAAATGCTGGCAGAGGCCATATTTCTTTGTTTGAGCTGTCATGTAGATGCAGGCAGATACCATATCTGAGTATCGATCAACCTGGCTAACATGGTTGCCCTACCCCTGGTGATTCCCTGAGACCCTACCTCACCCAACTTTCGAACCCACCTAAGATGTTTCCAGTGGCTTTTCCATAAAAAAATGGCTTGCCTTGGCTCATGCTGAAGACATTCCTAAATCTCCCAAAGGTTCACAAACTCCAAATAAGCAGCATCTGGCTTTAGCATCCCCATACAGCTTGCCAAGCATTTCCCAAACCAGCACTAGTTGGTGTAGCCAGCCCAATTTCGCAATTCAGCCTCCCCCAGTTATCCCAAAAGCTCAGCACAAGTGGCAACAATCTGAATTACTTTGTACTCATAACAAGTGGCTCTGGGAAAGAGCACAGCAGAGGCTGCCCTTGGCCTGTCACAGAAATTCCTCCCCAGAGGCTCAGAACCCACACACCTGGTGGTCAACTTCATTTCACACCCAGAGAACCACTGAACCACCTCTCAAAAGACACACCCAGAGGACATATTTGGGGAGCACAAGAGCCCCACTAAAGTGAATCCTGCTCCATAGAGTTAGCCTCTGCGCAATAGTGCCTCCAATTAATCATAGCGGCCCCACGATCAATCAGATTAAGAGTCAGTCTCTCCCATTAATGTGACAATAGTAATCAAGGCCCAGCTAAACAGGTAGCACACACAACCCACAACAAGAGGTACATCTGAAGCATCTGGCTCAGGTGATGACAGAGACTGTGCCACTTGCCCTACAGAAAAAACCTACTACATAAAGCCACTCTACAAGACCAGGAGGCATAGTAGCCCTATCTATTACAATATAAACACAGGAAGGCAACTAAATGGGGAGGCAAAGAAACATGTCCCAAATGAATGAACAGAACAGAACTCCAGAAAAAAAGAACTAAATTAAAATGGAAACAAGCAATCTACTAGATGCAGAGTTCAAAATACTGGTTATTAAAAGATTTCAATTTCAACGAACTAAGTGAGAACCTCAATAAAGAGAAAGAAAACATTAAAATGGAGACAGAAAAAAAATAATCAGTCAGAAATGAAGAATGCAATAACCGAAATAAAGACTACATTAGAGAGAATCAAGAGTAGATTAAGTGATGCAGAGGATCAAATTTAGCCATTTGGTCACAGAAAAATACCCAATCAGAACAACAGTAAAAAAGAATCCAAAAAAATGAAGATATTTAAGGGGTTTCTAGGACAACCTCAGCATATTAACATTGACATCATAGGGATACCAAAAAGAGAAAGGAGATAAAAATATTGAAAACCTATTTGAAGAAATGATGACAGAAGAATTCCTAACCCGTTGAAGGAAATAGACATACAAGCCCAGGAAGACCAGAGTCCCAATAAAGACAAACCCAAAGAGGTTCTGCACGAGGTCACATCATAATTAAAATGCCAAAGGTTAAAAGACAAAGAGAGAATCTTAAAAACAGCAAAAGAAAAGCAGTTAGTTATCTATAAGGAGGTCTCATTAGACTGTCAGCTGATTTCTCAATAGAAACGTTGCAGGCCAAAAGGAATTGGCAGGAAATATTCAAAGTGATGAAGAGCAGGGGCCTTAAACCAAGATTACTCTACTCAGCAAAGCTATCATCAGAATCGAAGGACAGATAAAGAGCTTCCCAGACAAGAAAAAGTTAAGGAATTCATCACCACCAAACCAGTATTACAATAAATGTTAAAGGGACTTCTTTAAGAGAAGAAAATATAAAAAATATGAATAATAAAATGATGATAAATTACATATTTATCAACAATTACTTTTAAATAGTTATGTATTAAATGCTCCAATTAAAAGACTGGAGTAGCTGAATATCCAAGACCTGTACATATGCTGTCTACAGAAGACTCATTCAGATAAAAAAAAAACCATACCAACTGAAAGTAAAGGGAAGAAAAAGGTATTTCTTGAAAATAGAAATGGAAAAAAAAAAAGTGAGTAGCATTATTTATATCAGACAAAATGTCTTTAAAACAAAGACTATAACAAGAGACAAAGGACCCAAACAAAGAAGATAAATCATTTTAGGTATTTATTCAAAGAAACCCAAAACACTGCTTCAAAGGGACATGTGCATCCATATGTTCATTACAGAATTATTTACAATGGCCACAATATGGAAACAACCTAAGTGTCTATCAATAGATGAATGAATAAAGAAGAAGTGGTACATATATAAAATGGAATATTATTCATGGATGGACCTAGAGGGTACTGTGCTGAGTGGAGTAAGTCAGACAGAGAAAGACAAATGTCATATGATTTCAATTACATATGGAATCTAAAGAACAAAATAAATGAACAAAAATAGAAAACAAACTCATACATACAGAGAACAACTTGATAGTTGTAAGATGAGAGGGGTTTGGGGGCTATGGCTGAAAAAGGAAAATCAATTAAGTACAAATTGGTAAAAAAGCAATTAAGTACAAAATAGTCATGAGGATGTAAAGTACAGCATAAGGAATATAATCAATAACATTGCCAATAACTATGGTGTCAGATGGTTACTAGAATTTGTTCAGGTGATCATTTGGTAAGTTGTATAAAAATCTAATCACTATGTTGTACACATGAAACTAATATAATATTGTATATCAACTATAATTGAAAAAAAATTAAATATTTAAAAATAAACATAAATATAAATGATGCAGGAAAAATTGGAAGTTACAAATAGTGATGCAGATGTAAAGTACAGCATAGTCAATAATATTTTAATAACTATGTATGGTGTCAGGGAGATACCAGACTTCTCGGGGAGATAATTTTGTAAGTTTTATAAATGTCTAACCACTATGCTATACACCTGAAACGAATATGATATTGAATATCAACTGTAATTTAAAAAGTTAAAAAACATTTTTTAGAAGATACAATTCCCAGTGTCATTCAGTGGGCTAACTATTTTGAGCTATTTTTCTTTGGTATAGTTTATGGCAGAAATTCAAACTATGTTTCTTAAGTTTGCAGTGAGACCACAGTACTACTTAAACACCTGCTGGAGATCCTGCCCTGGAAAACAGCAACACCAAATGTTGGAATTTAAGCCACTGTCCCTATTTACTTTATATTTTTTAACAATCTTATTTTTCTTTACATCTTCTTAAAAATATACTTGCTTGCATTTCAGTGTGGGAAGAAAGAGAATGCATTTGGAATCACTTTAAAGCCTCAGTAAAAGTGCTTCATAAGAATGAAGTATTATTATGTTTTCATTGCCTTATTTTTATGTATAGAGCATTTTGCTTGTGAATTAAGTCTTGAAGGAACACTAAATTATCACTCAAATATAGCTCTTTATTCATATTTTTGATGTCATCACAATTATTGTTTTCCAACTTTATCGAGGAATAATTGACAAACATAATTATATCTATTTAAAGTGTACAAGACGATTTGATATACATATACATTGTGAAATAATTACCAAAATCAAAATAATTAACACTTTATCATATAATTAACTTTTTTGGTAAGAACACTTAAGATTACTCTCAGCATCTTTCAAGTATACAATACTGTATTATTAACTACAGTCATCATACTATACATTAGATCTTCAGAATCATTCTTCTTGTAACTGTAACTGAAGTTTATACCCTTTAATCTGTATGTCTCCATTTCTCCTCTCAAGCCCTTGGAAACCACCATTCTATTCTTGGTTTATATGAAATCAGCTTTTTTTTTTTTTCAGATTCCACATATAGGTGATACCATACCGTATTTCTATTTCTCTGTTCCTCTTATTTCACTAGCATATTGCCCTTAAGTTTCATCCATGTTGTTGCATATGAAAGAAGATCCTTCTTTTTTATGGCTGATAATATTCTATTCTATGTATATACACCACACTTTTTTATCCATTTATCTGTTGATGTACAGTTAAGTTGTTTCTGTATCTTGGCTGCTGTGAAATTGCTTCACTGAACATGGGCAATGCAGATATCTCTTTCAAGATACTGATTTCATCCTTTGGATCTACACCAGAAGTACGATTGTTCTATTATATGGTTCCATTTTTTAATTTTTTTGAGGAACCTCCATACTGTTATCCATATAGGCTGTGCCAATTTGTATTCCCACCGAGAGTGTATAGGATTCTCCTTTCCATAGCTCCCTAACATTTGTTATTTCTTGTCTTTTTGAGATAGCATTTTAATGGGTATGAGATGATCTCTACCTGCAGTTTAGTTTGCATTTCCTGATGATTAGTGCTGTTGAGCACCTTTTCATATACCTATTATTATGTCTTCTTTGAAAAAATGTCTATTTGTATCTTTTGCTCATTCTTTAACTGGATTGCTTGCTTTTTTGTTATTGAGTTGTATGAGTTCTTTATCTATTTGTACATTAACCCCTATTACACACATAGTTTGCAAATATTTTCCAATTCTGTAGATTACCTTTTATATTCGTTGGTTGTTTCCTTTGCTGTGCAGAAGCTCTTTAGTTGGATGTAGTACTACTTATTTATTTTATCTTCTCATCTCTAGTTTTAGAGTCTTATCCAAGAAATGATTGTCAAGACTAATGTGAAGAAAAATTTTTCCTCATGTTTTCTTCTAAATGTTTTACAGTATCAGGTCTTATATTCGAGCCTTGAACTCATTTGAGTTGGTTTTTGTGAGAGGTGTAAGATGGGGATTCAGTTTCATTCTTTTGCACATGGATATCCCATTTTCCCAACAACATTTATTGAGATTATCCTTTCCTCATTGTGTGTTCTTGCTGCATTTGTCAGAAATTAGTTGCCCTTATATGCATAGTTTATGTCTGGGCTTTCTATTCTGTTCTACTTGTCTGTGAGCCTGTTTTTACCGATAGCATACTATTTTGATTACTATAACTTTATAATATAGCTTATAAAAGGGACGTGTGATGCCTCTAGCTTGTTAATCTCATTCAAGATGTTTTTGGTTATTCAGGGGTTTTTTTGTGTGTGATTCTATACAATCTTAAGATAGTTTTTTTTTTAATGTTTCTGTGAAAATGCCATTGGGATTTTGATAGGGATTGCATTTAATCTATCAACTGTTTTGGATATCATGAATTTTTAACAATATTAATTAACCATATCATAGGATACTTTTTTGTGTCTTTTTCAATTTCTTTCATCAATCTGTTAAAGTTTCAGTGTGTAGGTCTTTCATCTTTCTTGATTAAGGTTATTCCTAATTATTTTATGGTTTTTGATGCAATAGTAAATGCAATTGCTTTATTATTTTTTTCAAGTAGTCTGTTGTCAGTGTAGAGAAAAAACTGGTTTTGTAGGTTGAATTTATGTCTAGCAACTTTCTTTTTTTTTTCTTTATGCCTACAGCACCTAGTCTTCCTAGGTGGTGTCCCATCCAAGTACTAACCAGGCCCAACCCTGCTTAGCTTCCAAGATCAGACGGGATCAGGCTTGTTCAGAGTAGTATGGCCCTTGTCCAGCAACTTTCTTAAGTCCATTCATTATTTTGGTGGAGTCTTTATGATCTCATATTTATAAGTTCATATCATTTGTAAACAGAAAATTTTTCATCCTCCTTTCTAATTTGGATGCCTTATATTTATTTTTCATACTAATTGCTGTGGCTAAAGTTTCCATTACTATGTTAAATAGAAGTAGTGAGAATGAGCATTCTTGCTTTATTCTTGATGTTTAAAACAGTTTTTAACTTTTCACTGTTGAGTATGATGATAGCTGAAGGCTTGTCGTATATAGCCCTTATTATGTTGAGGTACATTTTTTCTATACCTAATTTGTAAGGGTTTTTATTGTGAAGGGATATTGAATTTTGTCAAATATTTTCCTCCATCTTTTGAAATGAAGTATATCACATTCATTGATTCTTGTGTATTTTAAACCATCCTTGCATCTCAGAGGTAAATCCATTTGAATGTGGTATATAATCCTTTTTCTGTGTTTTTGAATTCAGTTTGCTAGTATTTTCTTGAGAACTTTTGCAGTATAGTCATTAGGGATATTGGCCTGTAATTTTTTTTTTCTTTTAGTTCTCTTGACTGGCTTTAGTATTAAAGTAATGCTGATCTCATTAAATGAGCTTGGAAATTTTTCTTCTATATTTTGGAAGAGTTTGAGAAGTATTGACATTAATTCTCCTTTAAATGTTATGTAGACTCCACCAGTGAACCTATCTGGTCTTGGGTTTTAATTTTTAGTGTCCTAATTCCAGGGAATCTGGGCACAGCAGCAACTGGGGCCCCCAGGAGTAGTCTCATTGCAGTGATAGCTCTAGTTCCAAGGAGAAGATGCAGCAGTGGAGACTCCAGGAAGCTCCATTCAGCTGATTCAGTGCTGGTGAAGATTTGGAAGTCCTAGTAACAAAGGCTAAAAACATCCATGGTGGTGCGGCTTGCTGAGGTTCTCTCTCCTGCTCTCCTTTTCCCCACTGAAGTAAAAGCCTTCTAAGGGGATCCCTTCTGGTGTCAACCTTCTCTGGACTGTGGGCTGGGATGACATAGGTCAAATGCTTCCTACTTCTTTGTGGCCATTTTTAGTTTTTAGCTCTTCAGGGTTTCTGATGCTCCTTTGTTGTAGTGCACAGTGTTCTAGAGCTATTTTTGTCAGTTTCTAGTTTATTTGTTCTTTTTATAGTTTTTGTGGGCGAGACAAGCATTGAGACCTCCTAGCTTGCCATCTTGCTTACATCATCTCCTTGTTTTTATTTTTAAAATTTTGTTGATGCTTTTATCTTGCATCTTATTTTATTCTTTCTCATTTTATTTATTTATCAAGTCAGTTAACATCTCTAAGCCGCATAACCTGACCTGGAAAATAGGAACAATTGTACTTACCTTAATAGCATTATTTTGAGGATAAAGCATGTAAATTAATACCATATTATAGAATTAAAATTTTCCTTATTTACATTTGGATATATCTAGATACATGCACTTTGAAAACAGTATTTGCTTCCTGTTATACAATTTTTCAAATATATTTGTATCAATTATTATGTTTTCTTTGCATCTCTAATTGAACAGCAATGTCCTCTGTATGTGTTTCTTGAGCTGGAAAAGAAAAAAATTTAATTATACTACTTCACAGATTTTAATTATACTACTTTTATTGTTGGAAACAATAAAAATATGTTTTCAAATTTTGTCCCTACAGTTGTTAGAAATGAAGTCCAGTGCTTCTTGCTCCCACTCTGTGGCCTCACTTAGCATGGCAAGAAAAGGCATTAAAATACAGGGCTCAATTCCTAACCTGGAAAATAGGAACAATTACATTTACCTTAGTCATTTTTTTTTAAATACCAATTTAAGGCAATAAGAGTAGGTCCATTTCTTGAACCATGATAATAGATTAGAATCTTCAGGGAATATTTTTCAATTAACAAACCAAAATTATTTTTTAAGTGGAGAAAGAAAGCAAAGGTTGACAAATATGGTCCTCTATAAAAAATAGGCAAATTTCATAGAAAATCATTAATAAATTTTTTAGTAAACCCAGAGTTTAAAATAAGAACTGGATTTGAATAGCCAAATTTCTTTTGTTTCTCTTAAACAAAACTATTATTACTATTCAATTATTATATGTATAATCTATGTTCATTATTGAAAATGTAGAAAATCAATTAAGAAAAACATCTTCAATAATTACTTAGCCAAGAGATTACCCTTGTCAGCAATCAGTATATATACTTCCAGACATTTCATGTGTGTGTGTGTGTGTACATGTGTGTACATACTGAAAAAATAAATATTTTTAAATAAAAATAGAATTATATTATTTATTGTTCTCTGTTTTTTCCCATGTATACCTTGAATATATTTCCATGATAAAAGTTTTAGGAACATTTAAAGCTTATTTTTATAAAGTTACTTTCCAATGTTCAACTTTTTTCATGCACTGTTTCAGTATGGAGAAGTCCTTTCATAATGCCTGCTGGAAACTTCATTCTCGAGTATGCTGCAATATCTGCAATCAACCTATTACCTACTTAACTAGGGGTTACTATAGAACTGATTTTGGTCAAATGAAAAAACTAAGTATCAAGAAAGTATGAGTTTTCCATGTTACAAGTGGCTTCTTTCTGCTGCTTTCAGCAGTCTTGAAATAATTTTCAAAAGTAAGCAAAAAGAAATAGAATTTGCTTCACCCCTTGAGGGAAGAATGACTCAGTTTAGAAATATCTCTCTTATCAGTAGTTACGTTGGAGGTGCTCATCATAATTTCTGCTTTGAATAAAACTTCACTAGGAATAGCTAGAAGGATTCCACTTCTTGGTGATGACGATGAGGAGAAGGCAAACCTTTGTAAAGATAGAAGTGCTGAGAGTGCATCCATGTAACTGCATAAAGAGGATCTAGGCTCTTATGGAGGACTTATTACTTGTACTGACAGTTCTTGGGTTACGGGTATGCTGACTGTATTTTATCAAGGCTTGTTAGAGAAACAACCCCCAAATCCTGGACTGTCATTCTTCATATGACATACACTCTTCATATAGCATACTGCATATGTTCCTCTCATTCAAAAGAATTCTAGAGAAAAACCTGAAGCCTTTGAAATCTGTTATTAACTCCCACAACCTGTAAGTTTGTGGTGTTTTCACAGCTCCTTAACTTCAAAGAGGATAAATGCATATGATTTACTTATATCATTTTTTAAGATGTTTCATGTTCAGCCAAAATTAGAAAAAAAAAATCTTACTTCTTCCCTGTGGTATGGATTTGCCGCTATTGAAAACAGAGACAGCTTAGAGAACTTTTCAATGTGTTTTTTGGGGTGATTTCTAAATTTGGGTTCCTAATTACCATGCCACAAAAAAGAATATTATTTTTCTTCTGCTAGTTTCCCTAAAATCTACAAAATATTCACATTGCTCTACTGGGACCCCTAACCTCAATATTTTTACATATAGTGTTTCTTTTTCTTTCCGAATGCTACAGTATTAGAAACTCTACAAATGAATTAAGCTGTATATTAATCCATTCATAACTTATTAAAAAGTTTGTTTTATTTCAACTCTTAGGCATGCCCACTTTTTTCATCAGTAATAAGAAGAGAAAGGGTTAAAATAAACCATCATTTTCTGGGTTTATTAAACATCAGAAACTATTACTGGGAAATTTGAATATGCTACCCAGATGACAGCTAATATTAATCCTATGCATTGAAATTTCCATAAATTTTGGGCAAAAGTCTTTTAGTACACATTGTGGGAAAAGTCCAGTGCTCTCCCTGTGATTTCTGTGAATTTTCACAGAATTATGGTCTCTTAATCACATCTATTTTTGACTTCCTGATCTTTCTATCTCACAGTCTCCCTCCCAAACCCCTCTGACACAAAGCCGATTGAGAAACTCGTTCCTTCCCTTTGATTTTCCCAAAACTATGTGTATAAGAAATGTCTAGCAAAGAATAGATTTTACTTGTAATTTAGAACCAGAGATTTTATACTGATGCAAAATGAGTTGACTTGAAAATAAATTTTAGAAGTGCTTTTTATTTCAAGTGTTTTTGGCCATGCTGGTACAAGGAATTTCTCACTGATTATCTTTTTCCATAGGCTCCAAATATACTTACTTACATGTTTGTTGCTCAGCCCTCTCTCTCAAGTTTCCCTTTATATCTCTCTGCTACCCTGTTTGCCAGGCTCCTCCAGAGTCATTCTCCTCAAACTTATTTCTTCTCATTTATTATATCAAACAATTTAGTTCTCTATCTCTTCATTCATTGTACTAATCTGCTCCTGCTACCATAATAAAATTCACTGTCTGTAAGGCTTAAACAACAGAAACGCATTTTCTCACAGTTCTGGCAGCCAGAAGTCCAAGATAAAGGTGCCATCAGGGACGGTCTCTCTCATCAGCTTGCAGAGGGCTGCCTTCTTTTTGTATCCTTGCATGGTCTTGTCTCTGTGCTCACACCCTCCTGGTATCTCTTCCTCCTCTTATAAGCAAACAAGTCCTATTGTATTAAAGCCCCACCTTTATGACCTCTTTTACCTTAATTACTTCTTTAAAAGTGCGCTCGTGCTCGCTCTCTCTCTCCTCTCTCTCTCTCTCTCTCTCTCTCTCACCACCCCCCGCCCCACCCTCTCCAGAAATGGATAACTAGTAACTGAATAATGGACTCCCAAAGTCTTAATCCCTGGAACTTGTGAATGTTACCTTACTTATAAAAATGTACTTTGCAGATGTGGCTAAGTTTGTGGTTTTTAGACGCAGAATTATCTTCATCCACGTGGACCCTAAATGCAATCACATGTATTCTTATAAAAGTGAGGCAGAGTGAGATTTGACATACTTAGAGAAAAAGGTGATATGAAGATTAAACAGGGAAAGATTTGAAGATTGGAATGATATAGCCACTAATAATACCAATAATACCAGCCATAATACCAGCAGCAATCAGAAACTGAAAGGGGCAAGAAGTTGATTCTCCTCTAGAGCTTCCAGAGAAAGTGAATCTCTCCTGACACCCTGATTTTAGCCCCAATAATATTGATTTTAGACTTCTGATCTCCAGAACTGTTAGGAAATCAATGTATATCATTTTAAGCCATCAGTTTGTTGGTAATTTGTTACAGCAGTCACAGGAAACTAATACAGATGGAAGAAAATAAAAAACAAATTTCCTTATTGATGAAATTGTATGTTCTCACCAATACCCTTCCCCTAACCACACACACTTTTAGGAGTCAGGAGATGCTATACAGGGAGATTAAATAACATTCTACCCTAATACACGTACTTTATTTCAACCAATTTTTCAAAAATCTTTTGAAATAAGAATTTTGATTTTGCTCTTATTGATAAGGAAACTGAAAACTTGAAGAGCTTAAGTAATTTGCCAGAGGGTACACGACTAATAAGTGGTAAAACCAAGATTTAAACTTAGAAAAAGAAAGTTCAAGGTATTAAATTAATGTGTAAGAAAATATGAGGTACTATCAAGGAGAAACTAAAGTAGGAACTTCCCTAAAACTTAAAAAAAAAAAAAACAAAAACAAAAACCTGGCCCTCATTTAGTGATTTGATTAGGTGATTATAGACACTGTCACCAACACAGAAGATATAATAGAAGTAAATCTTTCAAACTGAAAATTTGCATCAGGTTTTTAAAAATGTAAACTTTAAGAATCACTTAGAAATTAAGTTCTTATGGAAAGGAAATATGTTCAGGGATGAAAGAATTTAATTCCACAACAGTGATTCTGACACAGTCTTGTACTCAAACCGTGCGTGAGTATATAGTGGGATTGGGTTTAGAATTAACATAAGGAAAACTTACTATAATTCAAAAGAGCTTATAAGATATATGATATAATATTAAAATCTATATACTATGTTTCCATCACTTCTTTCTGTCCCACAAAATTTGTCTCTAGAAATCTTCCGTGAGTATGGGTGGAGTATATGTATTTTCTCTCTTTTATATTTCACTTATGTTCTCTCCTTTATATTTAATGTAGATCATATCACACCTTAAAATGAATCTTCTTATCCTAAACCCTATATGACTTATTGACAAATTTGAATGTTTTAAACACTTTATATGACTATTTATTCTGACTTTATAATTCTAAGAAATCTGTATCCTACTCCCTGCTCTTGTAATTGAATGTGAAGGATACTAGGATCAAATTTCTCCCCTTGAATCTCTCATTTTCTTCCTAGACTACAGAAAAAATGGCAGAGACAATCCCATCTCATTTCATTATAAAAGGTGAAATGAGGGATGGGATTCTTTGAAGTTTCTGGGAGGAAGCTGAATTTGAATTGGATCTTGAATAATAATGTTAACAAGTGGAGAAGGGGGAAGGTAATTTCAGACAGAGGGAACAGTGTGAGAAAAAGCATGCATGTGAAGCACTGCTGGGGAAAACATAATTTTCCCTGTATTTAGAAATAGAAGAGAGGGATGGATTGGAGATGATGTGTGGAGGGAAATGTAGGCTGTAGTTAGGATGACCAATTGAGAGGTTAGTTAAGTCTCATTTCTTTTTCGATAAGGTCACTAGACAGACAGTAGGGATGCTTTTGTTTAAAAAAAATGAATTTCAGAAAGTGATTGATAAAGCCCTTGGAAAAGCTGATCTGGGAACAGTATTGCCCAGGAGGTTAGTAACTGGAAGATCTTTACCAAAGAATGGTGATTAATGGAGCAATGTTAAAGTTACAGGGTGGTCTCTAGTAGTGTCACATTACTAAAAATCATGTAGATTATGTTTGCAGGTTATACAAGACTTGGAAAAAAAGATAAAATGCAGAACGAGACAATCAGGATCCATAAACGTCTCTACAGAATTAAAGTTTAATGAGATTCAGTAAATCTTGCTACATTTTCCTTAATTCATTCATGTTTTCAAACATTTATCCAGCACCTACTAAATATTAGGCACTAGGCTAGGCAGTAGTGATATAATGCCAAACAAGACAAAGTTACTCAAGTAGCTCACAGTCCCACTGGGATGCAGGTAAATCAACTTTACCAGTACAGTGTGATAGAATAGAGGTAACACAGTTTTATGAAAAAAAGAGAAAGGGCATTTAAATGATAAAGATATTCATGAGGAAGTGATATTGAGGAGAATTTTAAAGATGTTAACCAGGAATGAAAAACAAGGATGATATTTTATGTAGAGAAAAGCAAAAGGCTTTGAAGAAGTAAAACATATTTCAGGAACTCTGAGTAGTAAGGTCTGACTGTAAGTAGTAGAGGGTATTGAAGAGTGACACAGACATTAAACTGGACTGTGAGTTCACAGATATTGAGATCAGCATATATCCACTTTGATGTTACCTGCAACTAACATAGATCATGAAAAGGAATAGGACCCAAGGAAATATTTTTGAATGAATAAATTAATTAACGACATGAGTCATATCTTAAAGGGACTTATATGCTATGCTTGAGAGTTTGAACTTTGTCTTACTGGGATGGGGGCGCTGAATCCATTAAACAGAGTGACATGTTCACATTTGTATTTAGAAAGCCAACTCTGGAAGCAGTGGGACAAATGCATTATAGAGCACACAGTCTAGAGACAGGTGGGCTACTGTTGTAATACAGATGATAAATTAGAGTGAACTAAATCATTAGGAAAGTGACAGTAGAGCTGTACTGTAGAATCAACAATATTTGGTAACAAATTACTTGTGAAGATTAAGTAGAGAGTGAGGAGTATAGACTGAGTTTGAGGAAAGAGGTAAAATTTATAACAAATAAAAGTTCTTTAGGATGTAGAGAAGGATGCCTTGAAGTACTTCGGGTCCAGCTAAAGTTGAAGACCTGAATATCTGATAGTATCAACCAGCATGACTGTGTGGGTTTCTCCAATGGTATCTAGCAGCTCAGTATAGAATCAACATTTGAATAGTTGGACTGATTCTAAGTTTTGTGGGTAAGTGCCAATGGAAAAGGACTGAGGTGAAAAGAACTTAGTTTCATGTCTCTGCTCTCTTTACAGAAAAATTATTTGAATAAATTTTCTATGCTCACTACCTTAATTTCCTCTCCTTCAATTCTCTATTAAACCCTCTCAAATAAGGCTTTATCTTTAGCTACCCAAGATCATCATGTTGTTAAACCCAATGATCAATTTTCGGTCTTCATTTTACCTGAAAATTAGCAAAATGTGATACATCTGTTTGCCCCCCTCCTCAAAATACTTTCTTTACTTGGCTTCTGGGGTAACACATTCTCCTGATTTCTTTGGACTTCTCTGGCCACTGTTATAAAATGTATGGCTCCGTCCTCTAAATGTTGTAGAGTACCAGGAATCAATTCTCAGATGTCTTCCCTTTTTCCATCTATATCTATTCTTTTGAAGAAATTATCCAGTTGCATGGCTTTATATATCTAAGCCTTCTGATTCTCAAATTTATAACTGTAGTCTAGATTTCGTTGAACTCCAGACTTAAATATCCAGCTCACTACTAAACATCTTCACTTTGGTATATTATAGGTATCTTTTAACATATCCTAAAACAGTCCCAGAGCCCCTCAATAGTTTTATCTTTCCTCAAATTTCTGCTGCTTCAGCAGTGTTTCCCATCTCAGTTAATGACAATTCTATGCTTCTTGTTGCAGATAAAAACCTCAGTATAGTACTTGGCTACTTTCTATCGCTCCCTAAATTCATATTTTCTTCCTCTGGAATCTAAGAAAGACATACTGTAGAACCAGAGAGTATAATGATGGTTGCCAGGGGCTGGAGGCTGGGAGAAATGGGAAGATGTTGTTCCAAGGATACAAACTTTCAGTTATAAAATGAGTAAGTTCTGGAGATTTAATGTACAGCATGGTGACCACAGTTAATAATACTGTATTGAATACTTGAAATTTGCTGAGAGTAGATTTTAAGTGTTCCTACCATACATATCAAAAAAGGTAACTTTGTGAAGTGACAAATGTGTTTATTAACTTGATTGTGGTAATCATTTCATGATTTTTATTGTATACAAAAATGTATTAAATCATCACATTGTACATCTTTAAAAATCATGTTGTACAACTTATGATATATAATTTTTATTTGTCAGTTCTGCTGCAATAAAGCTGGAAAAATAATGCAATTTATTTATTTAAATTTTATTTTAAAAATGTTATATTTGAAATACCAAATACAATTAAAACTGTATATATTTAAGGTATACAACTTTATTTGATATATGAGAAGTTTTGATCCTTCATCAGCCTGCCTCTCAGTGTATTCAGGACATATTCTGGGTCTACATTTCATCTCTGTCTTGCCCACTACCCTTCATCTTTATTTGCGGCATTATCTTTCAAGATTTGATATGATTTTTATTTGACATTTTTGTGTTTTTGTTACTTTCTGTCAATTTTTTCCATTATCTATTATAGATATCAGGTAGAGATAATTTTTACATGCAGTTGAAATATACAATATTTTCATAATATATTGGTTCATAATAATAAACCATGCATATTATTAAATTGGATTTTATTTTACAGAAACTTTTAGTATCAGAGAAAAATGGTTCACTGTTTATTATGGAAAATCATAATTAATTAGAAACATTCAAGGAAATGTTATGAAGAATACTGAGTATATTATGATTTTAGAAATTTCTGAGAATTTGAGGAATCCCAATATATTGATCTTGGATAACAACAATTGATATCAGGAATTTAAAAACATTACTTTATTACTTTCTTTAAGTCATCCTCAATTGTTACCTTACCACATTCCATATGTATCCATTTCTGCTTGATTTTTCTCAGCACTTATTTCCTGATACATCATATTGTCATTTGTTTGTTTTTAATTATTTATTTTTCTCTCACTACAAAATGCAAGCTCTACAAGGCTTTGGATTTTTAGTTTTACTACTATATCCAAAGTTCCTAAAAAAGAGCTTACCATACAGTGGGTGCCTTTGAAATATTTATTTTATGAATGAATACACGATAGATGATGGGATTTAGACTGGATAGAAACAGTGGTGAATCTGTAAGTGAGCTGATCACTGGAGACTGAGGTCCAGGTAGAAGCTTAGATTAAGTGGTAATAAAAGAATAAGATGACTGGAAGAATAAAAGATTGTGATCAGGACATGAAGTACCAACGTTTAAATTTTCAGAGCTGAAGCAATATCAGGTTACAAGACTTAAGTTATAATCATAGCAATGGTCAATGATGAAAAGTGGTCATGAAGGTCTTTGGTGCTGAAGTGATCAAGACTAGACACTCTGGTTAGAAACCTCTTCGGAATAATCTACATAGACATTGAGGTTGCCCTGGATGATGTCAAAAAAGATGTGGAGAGGAAGTTGATGTCCTCAGTGAAAGTTGGATTGGCCTGGATGTCTGAGGATGGCAGTAACAAGAACTCCCATGTTCATTGCAGCAATATTCACTAAAGACAAGATATAGAAACAACCTGAATATCCATCAGTGGATGAAAGGATAAAGACAATGTGATATATATGTACAACACAATATTATTCAGCCATATAAAAGAAATGTACCATTTGCAACAACATAGTATAATTGAGTAACATGATTCTCAGAGGAAGTCTTTTTATATGACGGTAAAGTAATAATAGCTTAAAAATTACCACTTGTTCTATTTCTACCATGTGTGCCATGTTAGGTACTAGGTATTTTGCATCTGTTATCTCATGAAATTCTTACAACAACCCTCTAGTGGTATCCAAGAGTTTCTTCTAAACTGCTGAACAGGTATTCAGCATGCATTCTTACATACTAACTAGCTGCTCAGTCATAAATGCTGTCAAGAAATAGAGGAAACGGGAGTGGTGGCTTTAGTTGTTGCAGTACAGGGTGCTCTGGGTACAGGCAATTCTTTCCAATGCATTTTCCTGTGGTTAGTGATGCCAATAGTATTTTAAGCAAGAAATGACATATGTGGAGTATTTATCAAATTTTTGGACATAAATCTGTGAGTAGTGAGTGTACTTCATGGGACTTGGACTTTTAGGAACTTAAACAGTGCCCTCTATAACTAGAATGCAAATTTGAGGTGATGCTCAGATATTAGGTAAGTGGCAATGGTATTGAAAAGTAGGATGGTGAAGGCTAATGTAGACCAGGAGTCAATGTAGGAGACAAAGTCTTCCTTTGGGTAAGGGCACCACCACACTTAGGGAAGGGTTGTAGGGGAGGTATGCATGTGTGTGTGGTGGGGGGTGATGAAGAGTAGTGGGCAAGTCAGAGATGAAATGCAGACCCAGAATATGTCCTGAGAACACTGAGAGACATGGAGATGAAGGAGCAAATCTTCCGGTATATCAATAAAATTGTATACCTTAAATATATACCGTTTTAATTATAATTATAACTCAATAAAGCTGGAAAAAAGAAGCCAACCTTCTGTTGCAAATGTTATGGGTTCAATTGTGTCCCCCCAAAAGATATGTTGAGGTCTAACCCTCAGTACCTTGGGTGTGACCTTACTTGAAACTATGGTCATTACAGATGTAATTAGTTAAGGTGAGGTCATACTAAATATTGCTGGCCTTTAATCCAGTGTGACTGGCATCCTTATAATAAAGAAAGAGACACATAGGAGAATGCCTGTCTTTGATCATATAGCTTATAGAACCGTGAGAAATAAGTATCTGTTGTTTTAAGCCATTTAATTTGCAATAATTTGTTATGGAAGCCTTACGAAGCTGATACATAAGACCATCAAAAGTCCTATTGAATTGAGTTCAATTCTTTGAGTGAGGTGCAGTGTCAACTGCAGAGACCATATGCTAGTGGATACACACAGCTGCAAAGCTAGCTTGTACACAGAGCAGCCCATTAAGTGGAGCACTCACTTGTCTTCTCAGTGCTGCCCTCTGGTGCTCTGGATCTCAGCTAATAATATTACATAAATGTATTGGTCTATCCATGTTACGTCCTGGGGTTAGATGGCTGTAAAGTCTTAGGGCCTTAATGGCTTTAAAACATTAGCATTCTCCATTGTTCCTGGCACTCTGGCTTCTCTCTTTTCCCTCATACTCAAGGTTAATGAAAATTATAATTGTCTGACTCAAAAATCTTGACTCCTCTAACCTCTGTAAATAGCTGATTGTGGTCGTTTTTTTTTTTTCCCCCTCCATGGCAGTGTACCTGGAACCACTCTTTTTCTTCTGCTGGCTCATGGACCTCATAGTCTGATGTCCCAATTCCATTAGAACCCTGCTCAGTTAGCGAAATGTAAATGACCTCAAAGTAAGGCTTTAGTTACGCATAAGGCATCATGTCCATGTTAGCAAGCATGTTTATCATGGCCCAACAGTTTTTCAACCCATAGGTCTCCTAGATCTGTGACCCCTGAATCTTGCTCCCTAGTTAGCTGTTAATGTATAAGCTGACCTGTGTTAGATATCAGAATTGGGGTTCCTGATGCTAAAATGAAACAAAAAGGGTGGTAATATCTAAAGAGAACCAGAAATTTTGTATTTTACATGACAGTCAAATTTCATACATACATCCATTATTATCAATATTTTTTCTTTCAATGGCAGTTACGGGAAAACCTATATGTATCATTTCCTATATCACAGTAAGACTCAGCAAAACTGTCTCAATAAATCAGTCTACTTCCCCTAGATATGATTAATCACAATGTCATTTTGACCTTTCATAAAAACCACAGAATATGAGATCCTATAATGAACTTGTAGATGGCCTAATTCTACTCTTTTATTTTAAAATATGTGTAAACAAGCTTAGAAATAGGAATTGGCTTCAACAAGGCTACATAGATATTAAAATAAGACCTAGTATCTAAGTATCCTGACTCCTAGTCTTGATATTCTACTTTGCCACACTACTAGGAGTTGTCATTTGAAAATAAAACCCAATGGGATGAATAATTTCCATTTTCATTATGAATTTTCCCTAATGATCCTTTAAGGAAATTATCTAACAGATTTTAGCTGCATTGGGTTTGATAACATATAAAATTATGTTTATTTCATTTATTTTATACCAGTTAAATTGCTATAGAAAAAATTAATCTCAATTTTATTAGCTATTTTAATTTGCAATGTCTCTGATGATACCACTACCCAAGGATGAAGTCGTGAAGCACTCTAGAAAATCTGCATGCTTCTTGTCCAGTGATACTCAGAGTGAAATCTAAAAGAACGGACACTGGGGAGATCAAAACCAACATGTAGACAGACACTGATCTTTGATAGCAAGCCACAGACCAGCAAAATATCCTTAAAGTTGTTCAGTACAGGACACTTCCAGGAGATGGCAGTATAAGGCAGGTCTGGATTCAAAGGAAATTGGAAATTGGAAGAAAAAAAAAAACCTTTTCATTGCATAGGAATAGTTTTAAGATGGGATCATGCCATCAACTAAAACCTACATACAAACAACATATACTGATGTGACAAGGTCATGTAGATCACCAGTGTGAGATTTACCAGGTAATAACCATACAGCATTTTAAAGGAAATAATGAAATTAAATACACCTTGAAAACTTTTTTCTAAATACTTCTAAGAAGTCAACTCTGTGTGTGGTTAAGTGAGATGACTAACATTTTCAAAGAAAGGCTTTAATCATATCATATGCAGAAGACTTGCACAAAGTTTATGACATTCACCTTTTATTGGTTATCTGACGTGTCAGGCACAGTGTGCTGGATACTTACATATGCAAATTATTTCATTTAATCTGCATCCTGTGATGTAGCTACCATTATCCAGATTTTACAGATGAGAAAAACTGAAGTTTAGAGAGTTTAAGTAACTTGTCCAGCAAACAATATTTATGCATACAATACAAAATCTCATCTAACATTTCTTTATTTTTAAAATAATTTTCCCCCTTTCCTTTTGTAATTTTATCCTTGGTTTTTAATTATTTGAAATTATTTACTTAAGAAAGTGTAACAGACAGCATATGGCTTCGCATCATTGCCAGGAAAAGGGAATACTCTTATTCTTAGATTAAATTTTAAAAAACAGTTTTGAGCTACCACCTCACCAATTAATGATGGATTTATTTTTGAGTTTCAATCCATTTGTAGCTTACCTTTCTCTGACCTGGGCTCCTGGCCTTCCAATCTTATTGGGGTCTGATTGACAGATGTAAAAAAAGGAAATGCAAACTATGTGTGTAAACATACTATGTTTGCTCTTTGTCAACACACACGGTTGGCTCTAAATGCAGTATTTCTAGTGTTAACCTGTGCTGAACAACTTGCTCTATTTACTGTACTGAACCTGGGTTCCTCTTCACTTTGTGTAGATCCTGGTGAGCAGGATCACTGCATTCAATGGGTTATATAGAAAGCTGCACCTATATCTCCTTCATTTAGTTTATCTTTTTTTTTTTTCTTTTCCCTGTTTCTATAGTTTGAAGTGTGAGAGAAAATTATGTCAGTCCTTACCAAAAGTCTTTTGGCTGCCTAGAGACCTCAGTGATTTGCATTTGTACTGATAGCTATTATAGTTTAGGGTCTGGCAACCAACCTTTCAAGACCAAATGTTTGATTCTGTCTATATTCTAAAGTTGATTAGTCTCCGAAGAGCTGATTTACATTTACCAACTTAACAAAGACTAGTATCTAAACCAGATCATTGGCTCAGTATTTTACAATGATAGCTATAATTATCAAAAGGATCATAATCACTCATACTAGAACAGCTCATTCTCTCCCACGAGTTTATATAGGAAGTCAAAACAAAATAAGAATCTTGCTTGTTGAGCACAGGTATAGAATAAGTGGAGTGAGCTGAATGATTTGACTTGTTAACAACATCAATCTCTGGCTCGTCCACTTCCTAGTTATGGAAGTTTGAGTGAGCTACTTAATTTCTCAGTACCTCAGTTTTCTACTGTATAAAAAGGGATGATAAAATGCATACTACTTTGAAAAGGATTGTTGTTAGGATTAAATAATAAGTGCAAGTGCTCAGAACAATGTCTACACACATTTGATGCTCAAAAATGTTTAGCTATTGCATCTCAGAAAGAAAGAGAAAAATCTCCAGAAAATAAGCTTACGGACATAGAAATATGCTACTTAAATGACAGAGAATTAAGGATAGTACTTCTGAAAAACTCAGTGAGTTCCAAAATGAGTCATGTCAACAATTTTAGGAATTGAAAAAACAAATAGATGATTAGCAGAGCAAGGAGATTGAAACCCTCAAAAAGAACTAATAGAACTTCTAAATAAACACACATACACACACATGTTGCAAGAGTTGAAAAATGAAATAGCAACCTTGAGAAATAGAGTCAACCAAATGGAGGAAAGGGTCAGTGATATAGAAGACAGAAATCTAGAAATAAATCAGAAGGAGGAAGAGAAACTGAAGAATGAAAAAATATAAAGAGAAACACAAGAACTAGCTGATATTATCAGGAGAGGAAACGTGAGAATGATGGGCATTATTGAAGGTGAAAAAAAGGACCAAGTACTAGAAAGCATTTTCAGACAAATAGTTGACGAGAATTTCTCAAATTTAATTAAAGAGCCGGAGTTTGGAATTTAAGAGGTCAACAGAACACCCACTTATCTCAACACAAAAAGGCTTCACCAAGACACGTTGCATTAAAAGTATCAAAAATAAATGACAAAGACAGAATACTCAGGGCAGCCAGAGACATGAGAACGATAATTTATAAAGGAAAACCAATGAGATTATCCTTGGACTTCTCAGCGCAAACCTTACAAGCCTAAAAGGAATAGAATCAAATATTTATTAAGTGAAAGGAACTACGAATCTAGAATAATGTATCCAGCTAAGCTCTACTTTAGATATGAAGAAGAAATTAAGACATTTCCAGACATACAAAAATTGAGAGAATTCTCCACTACAAGGCCTGCACTATAGGAAATACTGAAAGGGGACAGCTCACCTAAAAGAAAATGAACAAAAAAGTGGACTATCAGGCAAATAGAAGAAGAAGAGTACAACTCTTACTAAGAACAGGGCATTATGAGCTTAAATAATAAGAGAGAATTACTATAGCAAAGTAGTAACGAAAGTCAGCATACACAGTGACAAATTGAGACAACAAAGACTGAAAAAGGGGGGATTCAAAGATCCAAATTAGTAAAGAGGAATGGAGATAGGGCATGCACAGAAGAAAATGGATGACTATATATATATATATATATATATATATATATATATATACACATATACACACACACACACACACACACACACACATACATACATACATACACTATCTTTTACATTATCATAATGGTAACCATACACAGAAGATTCAGAACTGAAGTATATAGCATAAAACAAGAAGACCAGAAGCAAAACCAATAAAAGCCAACCAAAATAAAGAAAACAGAAACATAAGGACAAGGAAGCAATGAAATATCGAGCTACTAGAAAGCAAAAGATAAAATGGCGATACAAAGACCTCATATTTCAATAATCACCCTAAATGTAAATGAACTGAGCTCGCCAATAAAAAGGCATAGAATTAGAGAAAGGATCAAAAAACAAAACCCAACTATATGCTCTCTCCAAGAGACACATCTCAGCTCCAAAGACAAATATAGACTCAAAACGAAAGGGTCAAAAATGATATTTCAAGCAAATGACATTCAGAGAAAAGCAGTAGTGATACTAATATCAGACAAAATAGACTTCAAAATAAAAAAGATAAAGAAATATACTGAGGAACACTTCATAAAGATAAATGGAAATATACACCAAGAAGATAAACACTTATTAATATTACACCCAAACGGAGAGCCCCAAAATATGTAAAGCAATTACTAACAGAACTAAAGAGAGAAACAGACCAAAACACTATCGAAGTAGGATACCTAAATACCCCACTGTTGGATATGGACAGTGCATCTAAACAGAAATCAATAAGGAAATAACATCCTTAAATGGTACATTAGATGAACTGGACATAGTTAAATTTACAGAGCCTTACATTTCAAAACAGCTGCTTATACATTCCTTCCTAGAGCACATGGAACATTCTCAAAGACTGACCACATACTGAGACAGTACAGCCTCAGAAAATATAAGAAGATTGAACTTAAATCCTACTTACCATATTCTCTGATCATAACGCTTTGAAGCTGGTGATCAACTGTAAAAAGAAATCAGGAAGAACCACAAATACACATAGATTAAACAACATGCTACTGAAGAATGACTGGGTCAGAAAGAAAAAAAGAGAGATCAAAAGATACATAGAAATGAATGATAATGATAGTACAACATATCAAAACTTTTGGGACACAGCAAAAGGGGTCATAAGAAAAAAGTTCATATCATTACTGACCTACCTGCAAAAACAAGAACGAGCCCAATAAAGCAACCTAATGCTTCATCTTTAAAAAAAACTAGAAAAAAAGAACAAATGAAGCCTAAAGTCAGCAGACCAAAAGAAATAATCAATATTAGAGCAGAAATGAATGAAATTTGAAAACAAAACCAATAGAAAAAAATAAATGCAACAAAGAGCTGATTCTTTGAGA
>PUFA01001361.1:0-44204 GCA_003508835.1 Eonycteris spelaea
GGGCAGCCCACCACTGATCCCTTCCCATACACCCGTCCGCCTTAGACCCCAACACCGAACAAGGTAAGGAGGCTCTCAATCAGTATTGCCAGCTTCTGCTCTAGGGCCACCGGTCTGCCGCCAAAACCTACTAACCTTTCTAAGGTAAGCAGATCATCCAGGCCAATGGCGCTTTAGAACGACTCTTAGAATCTTACTGGTTATACACCCCTATGAACCAGAGGACCCAAATAATAAAACCTTACTTCTGTCAGTCAGTTGGCCCCAGATATTAGGAAAAAGAAGTAACAAAGGATAGGAAGGTTTAAGGACAAGAATTTGACTGAGCTGTTAAGGTAGCTCTGCACATCTTCAACAACTGGGATGAAGTTAATATCACCCAGACTAAGAAAATGACTAAAGTCCTACTTAAAAATAAGCCCACATTCAGTTTTTGAAAACTTCTACTCTTAACCCAGCCAACTTTTGCCTGATGATGACCCTCAACAGCCATATTGCATAATTGTCTCGAGTTCTTAGATAACATCACTGCCTCAGACCAGACCTGACTGACATCCCATGGCCACAACTGGATGCCACACTGTACACCTATGGGAGCAGCTTCATCTCAGAAGGAGTCAGGTATCCTGGGGTTACAGAAGTTATTGGAGGGACTGTCAGCTGGGCTCAGGCCCTGAGCCACGGAACATCAGCTCAGCGAGCAGAACTCATCGCCGTGACCCAAGCGTCCGATGGGGTAAGGAGAAACAGTTAACATCATACAGATAGCAGGTATGCTTTTGCTACTGCACATATTCATGGGACACTATATAAAGAGAGGGGATTAGTCACCTCAGTGGGGAAGGAAATCAGGAACAGAGAAGATCCTAGCTCTCCTTGAAGCCATCTGGCTGCCTAAGAAAGTAGCCATCATATATTGCCCAGGTCACCAGAGAACTGAGTCTGAGGTAGCCCAAGGCAACTCCTTTGCTGACTGGGCCACAAAGGAAGCTGCCCGAAAACCAGTCAGGCCTATTGACATTCTGCAGTTCTGCCCCCAGAACTCTCTCAGACTCACCTGTCTACACCCCTGGGGAGCTTGAACTAAGCAGTAAGCTAAAGCGTGTAAAAAGACCTACTGGATGGATCCAACTCCCAGACGGGCACGCCCAGTACCCAGTGCCCTAGGTTGGGAACTAGTCACTCATCCATCAGAGCACCCACCTAGCAGATACAAAGTTAATTAAACTGTTAAAAAGAGACTATTACATTCCGGGGCTGCAACAAATAGCCAAGGCAAGTATTGGCCCAGTGCCACATCTGCACACAAGTGAATCCAGGGCCCTCTAAGGGAATAAACAAGGGATGAGACTTTGTGGACAGGTGCTGGGGGAACATTGAGAGTTGGATTTCACTGAGGTCAGCCCGGGTACCTTCGGATTCAAGTACTTACTTATGTTCACTGACACCTTTTTAGGATGGACTAAAGCCTTCCCCACCAAGCAGAGACAACTCAGGTAGTAACAAAGTAATTAGTCTCAGAAATAGTGCCTCAATTTAGCCTGTCCATAACACTGGGGTCCCGACATAACCCAAAATTCATCACCCAGACCAGTCAATCTTGAGCCAGGTTTCTAGAAATTAGAAGTTACATTGCATTTACAGGCCTCAGAGCTCAGGACAGGTAGAGAGGATAAATAAGACCTGGAAAGAAACTTTAACCAAGTTCGAATTAGAAACTGGTGAAAACTGGGTAAGCCTCCTTCCCTCCCCTCTGTAAGGACTGTGATACACCCCCTACTGTAGAGATCACACCTTATGAAATCATGTTTGAAAGACCTTTTGTTTGTTTTTATATATTATTTACTGCATCAACCATGTCAAATCTGTAAAATGAAATAAGAATCTTGTATATTAATTCATACATGCAAGACTAATGTGTTCATAAAGCATGGATCTTGCTTTAATTGTATAGCTTTAGGTAAGAATTTGCTGTTTTTTATGCTAACCATTCTGGAATATATGAGACAGCCTAGCGCTATTAAGACAGAGAATGACTTAAGCGTAGAAATCTTGGTATGAAGGACTTGAAGGACTTTTTAATAACACGCCTTGGTTAACAATGCTCCTGACATCCATTCAGGCCCTCTTATTCTAGCCTGGGCCTTCTGTTTGGGCCCTGTATAATTAATTAGATAACTGCCTATGTCAAAATGCGAGTACAGGCAGTAAAACTCATGGTTCGCCAGAACAAACTATCAACACTCCAAGTTAAGAAATCAATGATTTGAATTCCCTTTGAAAGCCAGTGGGGAATGTAAAAGTGAAAAATTCTCCAGTAAGCTAGTCCCAAGGACAAGACAGGGAATGATATCTTCAGGTATCAGCTCCCAAGAGAAAAGACAACATTGCCTCCTGGGCGCAGATAACAAAACTATCTACCAGCCCGTTTTGCTACAAGATTTAGGAGTCTCCCTGAAACAATATATCTTTGTGCTAAAAGCTAACAGCCATCTTCTGCTTCTTTGTAATCTGCTTGCTTGCTTGATCAAGGCTAACTGGAATGCAGTTTCGGGCTTTAAAGCTCCTCCTCCGGAGGCTCGGGGTTGATTCTCTAGTGGGGAAAATCAGTTGCCAGCTGGCTAATAAAGGCTCATAATTAATCTCAATTGGCTCCGTAGGTCTTAATTTGAAACACGCCATAACATGCCTTTCTATTGGTGATTTCGGTCCATTGACATTTAGAGTGATTATTGAAATATGAGGTCTTCTTATAGCCATTTTATCTTTTGCCTTCTGGTAGCTCAGTGTTTCTTTTGCTCCCTCACCCTTTTGTTTCTATTTTTCTTTATTTGTTTGGCTTTTGTGGGTTTTGCCCTCTAGTTCTTCTTGTTTTATACACAACCACACACACACACATATAACACACACATATTTCATATATATATATTTCATATATATATATATATTTATATATATATAAAAATTTATATATATATATTTAGTTCTAAATCTTTTCCATGCCATTATGAATATAAAGGATATATAATATACAATATCCATTTATACTGCATGTGCCTTATCTCCTTTTCCCTTTGAGAATTTGGATCTTTAAATTTTCTTTCTTTCAGTCACTGTTATCTCAGTTTCTTTCCTATATGTGCTGAACATTCATTACTATATTGTTATAGTAATTCTCTTATTATTTTAACCTTATGTTGCCCTGTTTTTAGTGAGGATTGCACTCCTCTGCTTCTATTTGCCTGATAGTACCTTACCCTTAGTTGTTGTTGTTGTTGTTGTTATGTTGTTTGTTGTTGTTGTTATTTATATTAATATTATTATTATTATTATTATATTATTATTATTATTATTTGTCATTTTTTTTCAGGTGAGTTGACCCCTTTCAGTATTTTCTGTAGTGCAGGCCTCATAGTGGAAATTTCCCTGAATTTTGTAGGTCTGGGAAGTTCTTAATTTCTCCTTCGTAAACTAAAGGAGAGCTTAGCTGGATACGTTATTCTAGGCTGGTAGTTCCTTTCATTTCATAATTTAAGTATTTGATTTCATTCCTTTGTGGCTTGAAAGGTTTGCAAGGAGAAGTCCAAAGTTCACCTAATTGGTTTTCCTTCATAAGTTACCGTTTTCTTTTTCTGGCTGCCCTGAGAATTCTGTCTTTGTTCTTGATTTTTTGTTAGTTTTAATACAATGTGGTTGGTGAAGGCCTTTTGTGTTTGAGATAATTGGGTGTTCTGTTGACTTTTTGAATTCCAAATTCTAGTTCATTTCTTAGAATTGGGAATTGTGTCACTGATTGTCTGAAAATACTTTCTATTCTCTGTTTCTCTTCTTTGCCTTCCAAAATGGCAATTGTTCTTATGTTTCCACTCCTGACGATATCAGGAGTTCTGGTATTTCTCTTTCATTATTTTTTATTCTTTGGTTTCTCTTTTTTTTCCTTCTGGTTTATTTCTAGATTTCTGTCTTCGATATCACATTTCTGAAGCTTGCTATTTCATTTTTCAACTCTTTTAGGGTATTTTTTTATCTCAGAATCTATTCTGTTCTATTTGAGGGTTTCAATCTCCTTACTCTGCTCATCTACTTGTTTGTTGTTGTTGTTGTTGTTGTTGTTGTTGTTGTTGTTAATTCCTGAAATTGTTGACATGACTCATTTTGGAACTCAATGAGTTCGTTCAGAAGTACCATCTTGAATTCCTGTCATTTAAGTTGCACATTTCTATGTCTGTAAGCCTATTTTTTGGAGAATTTTTCTTTCTGAGATGCCTTGTCACCTTGGTTGTTCATGGTGTTTAATGAACTATTTCTCTGCCTGTGCATTAATGGAAGTGTATTCTGCTTGGTTTTCCAGAAAGATTTATTATACAATGGTCTCTCTTTACCTGTTGCAAAGAATGTGCTTTTTTTTTTTTTTTTTTTTTGTTTCCAATAGGTGACATCCAGTCTTTTGGATCCTGCTTTATAGAAAGCCTTAAAATGCATTTTTAAAATTTTCTTGTAGATGTTAATCATGCTTGCTACCCTCAGTTTCAGTCCCTGTCTGTGTCAGTGACATCCTCAACAGTGCTTGCTCTGATTCCCCTGGGGCTGCGTGGTGATTGGTCTCTGATAGTATGGGGAGAGGGGCCCTCTGGATTGGGTGTTAGGAGCTCTGGCTCAGCCTTGGTTTTGGAACTGTGGCCAGTAAAAATGAGCTGTCATTCCTCTGAAGCCCTTCCAGGTCCTCTACCTTATCCACTGATGACTGGGTCCTGGAGCCAGCCTGCCACTGGGAGCTCACAGCTATCCCAGACAGGAACCTCAGGGAACTCACTGGCATTAAATTGCTGCTCCCTTCTTTCCTCCCCTCCTCCCACAGAGAGATTCAGGAGTCTGTAGAGGCAGCTTCTATATTACTCCCCAGTCCCCACCTGACACCCGGGGTTCTGTCTTGTGGTAGCTCTCATGCACAGATCCCACACTCAGATGTGTTGGTGTGCAGTTTGGGTGTTTATTGTTGAGTTTTAGCTTATTGTTTCAAGGGGAGAGATCTGGGACGTCTTTCACTCCACCATGTTTCCCCCTTTTTCTACGTTTAGTTGTATTTCATCCAATTGCCACTTACTTTGGATTATCAGTATGTTTTTTGTCGTGTGTATATTTTCTGGTTGAGTTGAAATCTTGCCGTGCCGCCAAACTGATTGTCCTCATAATGGCAAAGAAACTGTTAGAAAAATGTGATTACCATTTGGCATGCACCTTCCACAATCTCCAGTGATCGAGACACCCACTTCACTGAGCAAGTCATTTGAGCCTTGACAAACAGCCTTGAACATTCTTGGAATTATCCTGACCCTATCTATCACCTCAGTTATCAGGCCAGCTATAGAGAACTAATGGAAAAAATGGATTCAAGCCAGAACAAGCTTAATTACACAGGCCTGAATCAACTGATGAAATGATGACAATTTTTATGATTTTTTTTGCCTTGAGATTGCTGACTTGTTTTTGCTTTCCGGATCAAAGGAAAACTTGTTTACCTATGACTTAGAACTAAGTAAATTATATCTCTGTAAGCAGAATTGAAACATTTATTTTTTCTCCCTACTTGATCCCCAGAATTCAGAAATTTTTAATGAGTGAATATTTTATTTTATAGCAACTCAATTATTTGCATAAGTTCAACAAGAACCTGTTTTCTTAACAAAAGGTTACAATTGGAAACTGGTTTTATTACCAATCCTTTGACTAGAATGTCACAATAGGAAGACACGCATAGATTCAGACATGACCAGAAAGCTTTGACAAGTTAAGAGACTTATGGAAACTAGTAAAGGTCCCCTGGGATAATAGCCTGCTAACTTGTTTACATGGTTCACAGCCAACTTTCCAGGTAAGGAGAAAGCCTGCTCCAAAGTATTGCAAATAAAAAAATCTCTCGGGGGTGGGGGGGGGGAAGGAGAAGGTGAATACAAATGTTCTTACTCAAGGGAAGCAAAATGAATGAATTGAGATACTTAGTGCCTGTTTCCTCCAAAATATTTACTGGATAAATGTCTGTATAACATGTTATTGCTTGCTGTAACAAATCATTACACTAGGAGCTTAAAAGAAAGAAATTTATTCATCTGTGTTTTGGAGGTCAGAACCCTGATAGAGTCTCAATGGACTAAATCAAGCTGTCTTCAGAGCTAGTTCCTTCTGGAGGCTCGGAGAGAATCCATTTCTCCTCCTACTCCAGTTTTTTCACAGTCACAAGCATTCCTTGGATCACAGCCCTTTCTCCATCTTCAAAAGTTAGCAGTGTAGAATCTTCCATTCTCCCTCTAAATTCCAACTTTCCTCCTTCCTGTTCACATTCTAAGACCATGGTGACGGCATTAGTCTACCTGCATAACCATAGCCAAGATATAAATCTTAAAGTTAACACATCAGCAAAAATATTCCAAAGGCTTCCTTTTAATGCAGGGAAGCAGGCAAGGAATTAAATGTTTAGATCAAGCTGCATTCAGAGCCTGAAATGTGCTGCTGCCAGACCTCAGGAGACCTACAGAACAAAGGAAGATTCTGCTGGGATTACTAACAAACCATTTATCCACACTGTGAAGGGAAAACAGAGTCTTTAAGTCATACCTTATACAAAATATATATACCAAGCAAGCAAAAAACACAACAACAACAACAAACAACAACAACAACAACAACAACAACAACAAAACAGTAAGAAACCTATAGTCAAGCACAGGGATTGCTAGCAGGCTTTCCAACTACATACCCATGACTTTCACTCTACACTCCTTATCTTTCACACTATATACCCACACCATCAAAGGAAATGAGGTAACAAAGTGTTTAAGCGTTTAAGCTATAATTCATAGAAACTGAGTGATAACCATCAAACTGAATTCCCTGAAAACCCAGGGCCTTGGTCTTGACTTTTGTCTGTGTGTCTTTTGTTCTGTATTTTTTCTCTCTGGTCTTTTCCCTATGTCTCCTCAGCTCTCTCATTCTGTGCCTTCGAGAGGAGACCATGTCTCTGTCTGAAAGCATTTATTCACTTTTTAAAATAAACTATTATGCCCTGGACTCGTATCTCACAAACCACCAAGAAAGCCAACACGCGATGTAAGAGCGAGAGGGAGTTTATTTCAGACTCGAGTCCAGACCGCACTCTGCACACCAACGCAAGCAGTGAAGTAGGAAGCGGTCCCGAAATATGGAGCTTTAGGGGTATTTGAAGGGAAAAATCGTAAGCACGGGGAGCAATGTTCGTGGCGTTACAGCATTGGTACAATGAGCTTGACCTTTAGCGGGATTGGCTGGGTGATGGCGCCAAGGAACAAGGCGGGGAATTTGGAGAGTTAATTTTCATAGTTGCTCTGATTGGCTGAGTCTAGGGTGGGGGTGAGCATCTCACTATCTGGCGGTTTTTCTGGAAACTGGCCTGTGCCTAAGATGGAAGTCTTATACCTAAGATGGAGTCACCAGGTTGTTCAAAACTTTCCCTATTGAAATCTAACTCTAGTGGTGTGCTTAAATTCTTTGCTGCACTCAGACAAGAATCCTCTTTTGGCACAGGACTTGAATTTCTATTTTGGGGTATTTGCCCTGTCCTGCATCACCTTAACTTCCTTACAAAAAAAAAAAAATAACTCTTTCTAAATTTTAGGGATTAGGATGTGAACATTCTATGGAGGCCCTTATTCTGCCTAATACAAAATCTTTTAGAAAGTGTATTATTTGTTGACACCCAAAGGCCATTTTTATAAAACACACAGAATTCATCTCAGCCTCTGGAATGGGTAAACACAGTTATGTGAAGTATGAGGACATTTTGATCAACGAGAAACCACATATAAATCAAAGGTCACATAAGAATATTATGTTGCTGAAAAATTCCTATCAGTTAGTGACAGTAGAGACATGGTAACAGCTTAATGCACAGCTTAACAAAGACTTACCTTTGTATCCAATTTCCTACAGTATTCAAAACAGCAACATGTTTAATAGGTTTGTAGCGCTATCAGCTGTAGAGCAGAATTGATCAACTCCAAAAATGTCAATTTAACATAATGGTTATTTTAGGCAGTTTCATTTTAGAACAGCAGACATGGGAGTATCTCTCAGAAACAAGTACAAGTTACATTTTGTTAGGGACATTTGTAAGGAAAATCTCCACTTGCAAGGGTGTCTCCCTGGCCCTCCTAGAAAGCAGTGACCTTATCACCAGAAGTTTTTATCAATGGAGAAGCCAATGGAGAAGAAATCTGCACAACACCCTTTCCCTATTTACTATGTTTTAACATCTGCCACCAGTTCTCTCCTTGTTGAAGAGGCAAATGGCAATTTTTTGAAACTATCAGGGATTATGTCCCACCAAGGTCAATACACTGACGACCTAAGGGGCCTACTCAAGTCAGAGTCTTCGGTCTAGGCTTTTGTGAGAACTTTGAGAGATGAGACCTCTGGCAGGCAGGAAGAGTCATGGAAAAGGAGTAACAGAAACAGGATTCACTTGACTTCTAACTTGGTCCACTTGGGAACAGAGAATCAGAGGAAAATTTTCCATTCCATCCATATCAGTGTCCCACAGGGAAATCGGGGCTCAGAGATGGAGCAGAAGTGGAAACAGTGTCTTATGAGCAGATAAAGGGAGTTGAAAATATCTCCTCTGCTGCATCCTTTCAGCGTGTGCATCTTTGGGCTCAACAGGCCAGATAGTTGTTGCTTTTGACTCCTAAAGCTGGCTCAGAGGCCAATGCTTCACTCCTTCCTGTTGTCCTTGTCTGCGGACAGAGCTTCAGTCTCCAACATCAATTGTCCAGGGAAGAATTCAGATTTCCACACAGAGTCCTCCCTCTCAGAGACCCACTCAGGTGAGTCAGGCTGTCCAAAACTATTTCAGGAGAGGGTCTGAGGGCACGGAACCTAGAAATTTTTTCCCGAGGTTTTGAGAGCCTAACCAGCCTCCCCCAGAGCTGAGAGATGCCATGTTGTTTACCAGGTACACTGATTAATGTAAAATAATTTAATTAATATTTAACAAAGAAAGTGTTACAAAGCAAAGAGTTATCCACCTGGCACCAGCAGCAGAGCTAAACACTAAAACCAAGAATTTCAGTAGAGAAAGATTAGCTATTTATTTGAATGGTACCCCCCAAGAGAATGAGAAGCTAGCTAATGCTCAAAGCCCTGACACCCTGATCCAGGGTTGGGGCATGTTTTTGAGGAAATAGAGGGATAGGTATGTGGCAGCACGGTGGGGCAAGTTTTAGTTGGAGGGCCTTGGAGTTGGCTTTTTAGGATAAGAAGCATCAACACACGATCTTCCTGGACAACAGATCCAATCATTCATAAAGGGTTTGAGTGTTCCAGTTCTGGTTATGTCCTTATCTTTGTTCCACAAGGGGATAGGGTTGTGGGAGACTTTGATTCCAAACAAAGCTGGAGGTCAAGTTTCCCTCTGGGCTATGCTTGACTAGGCAGCATGACTTGCTGTTTTGTCTGTTGTTCTCAGAAAAGCAACTCAGTGGTGAGAAATGTGGCACTAGAGCTTGACTTATCCATTGATGCTGAGAGAGTCAGTTCCCAACCATGAACTCTTTGGGGTGGAGGTGGAGGTTGGAGGTAGTGGTGGAAGTGGAGGAGGTGGTGAACTTCTCCTTTGATAAGCTGAGGCTGGCATTGGGGCTGGGCTGGGCTGGGGCTCAGGCTAGGACTCAGGCTCTCAAGGAGGTGGTGCTCTGGTCACTGTGGGGGAAGAGAACAAAAAGCCAATCCCAATGGGAGCGGCAAAGCATGGCACCATCCAGTGAGAGAGATGAACCATCTTTGCCACCAGAACCTGTTGCTGGCTTCCGATCCCTAGTGACCGACCTTCTAGCCCATTGTTTCCCAAACATACCTGATCTACATTGAAACCCCTTTAAAATATATAAGTCCAGAGCCCCTTCCCTGGAGATTCTAATTCAGTGGGTACTGTGTAATTTTTAACAACTGCTTGGGGTGATATGTTCTGTACTTCAAATTTATTCCTCTGTAAAATGGAGATAATAATAGTACTACTCTCAGAGGATAATTTATTTTTTTATTATTATTATTTATTATTTTATACATTATTATTATACCTACAGTGCTGGTTCTTTCTAAGTGGTCTCCCATCCAAGTACTAACCAGGCCCGACCCTGCTTAGCTTTCAAGATCAGACATCGGTCTTATTCAGGTTGACATGGCCGTAAAGTGTGGACTGTGGCTCCACTGGGGTATGAACCCAGGACCTTTTGCATGTAAAGCAGACATTCTAACCGGTACACTATGGAACAACATCCACAAATGAGAGTTAAATGAGGTAATATGTATAGTGCTTATCAGGAGAATCTGGGAACATTGCACATGCATTAGTATTACAAAGATCTTTTCCTGAATTGTCTGAAAATTGACATAGCCAGTGGTCCCCAAACTGTTCTAATAAGCATCACAGAGAGGCCTCTCCTAGGGAAGTCTGACTCAGAAGGTCCTCACTGAGGCCCAGGAATCCTGTTTCTAAGCATTCAAGATGATTCTTATCCTCAGAGTAGTTTAGGAAATAAGAGTCAGTGTGAGTGAAGCCAGAGCCCTGTGAGTGTTAAATCAATGGAAAGGTCACAGAGAGTTGAGCTTCATATTTGAAGCCATGGAATGTGCTTCAATCTCCATTGGGGAGTCACAAGAATAGAGTTTCATTCAGGGAGTTTGATGTCAGCTTGTAATATATAGAAATCTCCAGGGGGTCAATGTGATCATCAGGCTAGTAGGCTTCCAGCCTGTGATAGATGGAAGATGACAAGGACTGGAATACAGCTGTGGAACTGGAGACTGAGAGGTAAGGACACAATGGAGACACTGGAGAGGTAGAAGAATATAATCAGTCTCACCTCATCACCAGTGATAACCATGCATTTACCAACAGGAAGAGACTGTGCTATGCATATTACATATAATGCTCAAATTTGTCACCGTTTTGAATGGATAGCACAGTCTGCACTATTTGGGCAAGGACATTAGCACTTAGAAGGTTTGAGTGTGTCTCTTCTTTAAAAAAACGTAGACAGTGCATTCCAGCATCAAGATCTGGTTTTCTGATTTCCAGAGTTATGCCCCTAATGTCATTTACAAATGTCTCTTCCAATTTCAGCTTAAAAAAATATTTTTTATTCACATTATAAATATCTTTATGTAAGTTGTGGGTTTATTCTCTTTGCACATATCTGGTGGGATATTCAATTTGTAAGGTGTCTTGACACCATAAAAAAACATTGTTTTCTTTCTGTTTAAAATAAATTGTTATTTGTACTTTTTAAGTTATTCTGGGCATCAGAGCTGTACAACTGCAGTTAGAACATTGCCAGAGCAAAGGAAGCTTTCTCCTCATCACAATCTCAGGGGCCACCCCAGCTTACTAGATCTCTAGATCTCTCTCTCTCTCTCTCTCTCTCTCTCTCTCTCTCTCTCTCTCTCTTCTCTCTCTCTCCATTTTATCTCTCCATTTAACTGATTTTTAAAAACACGGAATAGAATATAGTCACTTTAAAATGGAGGCCAAATTTTACATGTCCCTTTGAGGCCTACCAACTGGAATTTAGGTGCTATTTCTATATGTTTTAGGAGAAAGATAATCTGATCTTGACAGCTTGGTCTCTCTTAGTTTGTAAATTATTGTGGATGGGGGTGAGTAGAGCCTGGAAGTTACATGGCCCTAGGACGTCATATTTGCATTTGTGTGCATTATGTGTGTGTGGTTGTGACTGTGTGTCTTTGGGTGTGGATGTGTGTCTGTGGATGTGGGTGTGTGGTTTGTGGAGCATGAGCAGTTCTCAGGACAGGGTACTTAGCTCATATACTCCAAAATGTGTCCCTTAAGATACAGAGCCCAGAATGTTAACCAACAGATGGAAATAAAGTAGAGATCATGCCTACTCACAGAATCCCTTGGAACCAAAATGGATGAAGTGGGAGGAACGACATCTGCACTCCCTGTGTCTTGAAGTTTCATCTGTAGCAGACAGATCTCATTTCCACATTCTCTGACACCATCCCTATTATCTCCCTATTGCTCATTTTTCCCCACCACAGTGCTTACTTTTGAGACTATATTACTTAAAACAAGTAAGGATCAACCTCAGGATCTTTGCACGGGCTCTTTCTCACGCAGACTAATCACTTCTCCAGAAATTTTTCTGCCTTCCCTGGCCTTCCTTGAGGTCTCTGTTGTACAGCACCTTGTTTACAAGTCTTTCTCACTTTGTGGTCAAAGTAACACACTCCTTCACTTTCATTTATACCTGCTTTCTTACTCTTCAACAAACCAGCACAGACTGACATGATACATGATTTTTTATTTGCTTGTATTCTTTCTCACTTATTAATTATAAAAAATTTGTTTCTCATCACCCTACACTTTTTTGACTAGAAAATGGTCAACTCAGCATATATTACTGAAATGAGTGAAATAATTTCTCATTAAACTTTGAAAAATGTGATTTATTGGGTAAAATGCTAGTGTAAGACAGAAATTCCTAATCAGAGATGTCACAGAAATATCTCAAAAGAATTAGATCTCTACAAAACATATGTATGTATATGTAATGTATGTGTGATTATGCATTGTATATGTGTGTATATATATATATATGTGTGTACACACACACCACACACACATATTTGCCAGCAAAGTACGAACTGTAGCATTTCATCATGTTTGTAATGCCCACTTGTGAAAATTAATCATGTTACTTTTTCATTCCAAGTCATCACCTTCACTTCATGGAGACAGGAAATCTTACAAGAGTTTCAGAATTTCTTCTTCCTAGGGACTTTCAGAGGAACCAGAAATTGCAACTCTCATATTTGGGCTTTTTTCTCCATGTACCTGGTCACTGTGTTTGGAAACCTGCTCATCATCCTGGCTGTCAGCTCAGATTACCACCTCCACACGCCCATGTACTTCTTCCTCTGCAACCTGTCCTTGGTGGACATCTGTTTCACCTCTACCACCATCTCAAAGATGCTGGTGAATATCCAAACACAGAGCAAAGTCATAACTTATGGAGGCTGCATCACACAGATGTATTTTTTCCTACTCTTTGCAGGATTGGATGACTTCCTTCTGACTGTGATGGCCTATGACCGCTTTATAGCCATCTGTCACCCCCTGCACTACACGATCATCATGAACCCCCGGCTCTGTGTGCTGCTGGTTTTTGTATCCTGGATCATGAGTGCCCTGTATTCCTTGCTGCAAAGCTTAATGGTGATGCAACTATCCTTCTGTACAATCTTAGAAATCCCCCACTTTATCTGTGAACTCCATGAGATGATCCAACTTGCTTGTTCCGACACCTTTCTTATTAACATGGTGATGTATTTTGGAGTTGGGCTGCTGGGAGGTGGTCCCCTGGCTGGTATTCTTTACTCTTATTTTAAAATCGTTTCCTCCATATGTGGAATCTCATCAGCTCAGGGGAAATATAAAGCATTCTCTACCTGTGCATCTCACCTGTCAGTTGTCTCCTTATTTTACTGTACGATTCTAGGAGTGTACCTCAGCTCTGCTGCTACCCACAGCTCACACTCAAGTGCAATAGCCTCGTGATGTACACAGTTGTCACACCCATGCTGAACCCCTTCATCTACAGTCTGAGAAATGAAGACATAAAGGGAGCTCTGAAACGATTCTTTCATTTGGCAGTAATAAAGATAATAGAATGATCATGAATTCTTGTCTTCAGTATCAGAACATATGCCAAAAATTAAAAAACAACAACAACAGCAATTTATTATAATTAGCTTTAATTTTGTTTATCTTGATTGCTGTATCAGTTAGCTAATATTACAGAACAAACTGTCCTAAATGCTACATTTTACATAATTCATTTATTGTCAAGTGTGGTTATACAATAGGAATTGTTCTGATCTGTGCTCAGATACTCATGAGTCTACATCAGCGGGAAGTCTCTACACTGTGTGTCCCTGAATCTCAGTTCCTTATTTTTGATGGCGATATGGAACAAAATAATTTTAATGAATGTGGATAGAATAAATGAATTCTGTGGAAATATTTTTGAGACCAAAAATTCTGTAATGAGTTAGTATTTTATTTGTATTTATTACTTTTTAATAAATATACTCATTCACATATTATATACACACAGAGGCTCAGTAATTCCATCTATTATGTTAAAGGAAATTTGAGAGAATGTTGGAAAGGACAGAAATAAAAATGATGACAAGTCTAATTAACTTAAAAATTTAGAAACATAGAAACTTAGATACAAAGATTTAGTGTAGAATGGTTGTCTTTAAATTTAATAATCAATTATTTTTGTACCGAAATGTCCAGATCTCAAAGTCAGAACCATATTTTCTTGTGTGCAATGCAGAATTCTCTGTATTAGGTAATGAGGCAGAATTTCCATGTTAATTATATTTCTTCTACTTGGGGGCGGGGTTGGGGTTGTGGGTAAGGACAGAATGAATAAAGTGAGGTGCTTAAATTCAGCTTCCTCCAAAAAACCCCACTGCATAAATGTCTATATAAATTGCTATTTCTGCTGTAGAAAGTCACCACACTCAGGGTGTAAAAGAAACAAACACACCTACAGTTCTGGAGGTCAAAAGCCTGATACGGGTCTCATAGACTCAAATCGAGATGTCTGCAAGGCCAGTTATCTTCTGGAGGCTTTAGAAGAGAATTTGTTTCCTCTCCTATTTCAGTTTCTCATGGCCACAAGCATTCTTTGGCTCAAGAACTTTCCCCACCTTCAAATTCGGCAATGTAGCATCTTCCAATTTCCCTCTGATTCTAGCTATTCTTTCTTCCTGTTCCACATTCTAAGACCACAGTGATTATACTAGTCCCACCTGTATAATCACAGCCAGTCTCCTTAAAGGCAGCTGATTAGCAAACGTATTTCATCTGCTACATTATTCCTACCTTGCTATGAAAAATAACATATTTTGTTTCTAGAAATCACAATTTAGATATCTTTTGGAGGCTTATACTCAGCCGATGATAAATTTTTTTAGGTAGTATATTATATGGTGTCATCATACAAGAAACATGTAAAAGAATGTAACAAAGTATTTTTCAGAAATATATGATGCCATTCATAAACTTTATATAAAGTAACTGAACAATGAATGTATAGTAGTCTCTGAGATGAGTGAATACACTAGTTCTTAAAAATTACATGCAGAAATGACTCTTGGTTCAGGAGACTTACAACTAGCTGAACAAACACAGAACCACAGACTGGCTACTCACAGAGTGGTCTCACTCCAGGACCTACAGCACCAATATCATCTGGAAAATGGTTTGATTCCCAGAATCTCTGGGCCTACAAGATCTTCCAAATCATATTCTGCATTTGAACTAGAATCCAGGAAGATCACTTAGACAGTGAAGTTGGAGACGATCCGGTCTAGAATAAGTTGTCTCACCTTTTTGCTTTTGCTCTAAGTTGATAATTGGGGCAGAATAATTAGTTATGTTGGTGTTGTAGGTGTTTAGCAGCCTCTGTAGATGTTGCCGAATAGCCCAGGGGCAACAACACCTGAGGTTGGAACCACCAAGCCCAGAGTTGAAAACTGGAAGCATCTCATCCTTCACTTCATTTGTAACTTGGAGCAGACACTAAACTCCTTCAAGCTCTACTTCTACATAAAGAAATGGAGTTCATAATAATACTACCTCATGGCTGGACTTATTGATAAATTAAATTGGACAAAGTCTATAAGGTGCTAAACTCAAATTACATGGCAATAAAAATATTGAATGTATCTCCCATAATTAACAAATATTTTATAAGGTCTGGATGACAGTTCTTAGCTTGTGACATAAGTACAAAATCCCTACTTATTCTAACAAATGTGTCATGAAGCCAGTGTGGTGCCCATGATTGCACATCAAAGGACACAGCTCTCCCCTTGTTGTAGAGGGAATAGCAATTCTCTGGAGACCTCAGTCTGTGTCCCATCACAAATCTGCTTTATAGATCAATGGGATCTGTTCCTGACAGATTTCTTTTTTTTTTTTTAACCCCACTGGAGACAAGGTTTTGTTGATGCTGATGGGGCTAGGAACCGGGTCGGGGGAGGGGAGGGGTATGTGGGGGCCAGTCTGTCAGCAATGTACATAAGGCCTGGGCACATGAGGACAAGTTAGGACACATTCGTCTTCTCAGGATCCTGTGGCTCCTTCTTTGGGAAGGGAGAGAGCATCCTGAGGGGGGAGCAATTCAAAGAACAACAAGGGGAGGTTGGGGATGGTGAGTTCCTAACCTGAGGGAAGGCACCAGAATAGGCAGCAACATCTGCGTGGAAAGCTGGGTCAGCTGGTCAGTAGGGGAAAATGGGAAGGGCGCACGGGTTGGCTTCTTGGGGAGAGATCCAACCTTGGCCTGGGTGAGCTCTCAAGCATACCTGGTATTCCAGGGGAGACTGGGGCAGGCCCAAAGCCCCTTTCCCTGTGAGCCTCCTTAAAAAGAAATAGGTATTCAGGGAGCCCCTGGCAAGGGGTGCCAGGATTCGTCCTTAAGGCAGAGATGGAGACAGACAAAGCTCCAAAGCACAACTGAAAGGGTTGGGAGGCCGGTGCAGCATTTAAGCTGTGTGTCAGGGTCACAAAAGGACACTGGACCAGCCATGCTTGGCTAGTTTTTGGATGAGCATAGCATGATTGCCTTCAGAAACCACTTCCTTGACGCCACCTGCTGCAGCGCCCAGCACTCAAGGTAGCACACAGCATGGATCTGCTTGGCCAGTGCCTGGCCCTGCTGTGGTGTGATGGGCACCTGGCCCTTCTCCTTGGCACCATAGGGTGTAAGGCTGGGCCCTCAAGTCCACTTGGTGCCCATCAGGAGGTGCGCACATCAGAGCAGTGAGGACACACCTCTGGATGCCACTTGTGCCACACATTCTCAAAGAAAGGCAGACTGGCAAAGGAAAAAGAGACAACAAAGACATTGGCTGAGGGTAGGACAGTGTGGTTCCTGTAGTCCTCTGGCCCTCTGGTCCTGCCAGGATCAGGTTCACTGTAAGCCCATCAACTGCACCCTAGTGGATAGTGGGAGGTGTTTTCCTTGGGGAAGGCATCAGCTGTGTAGCAGAGGAGCAGGCAATTATTTCTCACAGCCCCATTCCCACCACCACACGCTTGATGCTCTACATTGTGGGTGCAGCTGCTGCAGTGGAGACAATGCCCCCTCCCCATTCTGGGCCCCTAGGATGCAGTGACCTGGAGCCCTCCTTGTTACTGGGAGCTAGGGGCAGCAGGAGGCTTGAGAAGAACCTGATAGATTTCTTAGTCTCAGACTTCAGAGAAAATATGAAATCAAGGTTGGGATAAGGTGGTAGGAGGTTAGACCTCTGGGACATTGAGAACACAAAATCATAAAAATTAAATTCATTTGACTTCTAACCTGGTCTTTTGGGTCATAGAATCATTAGGAAAAAAATCCTTTCTATTTATTTCAGAGGCCCAGAGGGAAATCATGTGCTTAGAGGTTGGAATAATAGGAGGAGATGTCCCTGATGAGCAGATAGAGAGAGCGGTAATACTCCTCTGTGCAGTCCCTCAGCTTGTACAGTGTTGGTGGACAGGACACAGTTTGTTTTGACTTGTTGCTTTTGACTTGTAAGTCCTCAGCTCTTGTCTGGGGACATAGTTTCAGTATTCATTATTAGCCATCCAGGTAGGAATGTAGACTTCCACATGGAGTCCTCCCTCTAAGAGACCCCACCCAGGTGAGTCTGAGAGCCCAGGAGGTACTTCAGGAAAAGATCAGAGAGAACGGAACCTGAGGACTCTTACCTGTGTCACTGTGACCTTAATCAGCCCGGCTCAGAGACAGAGGTCATTTTGTTTGTACTCTTTGTTAAGTAACTAATTTGTAATTAATCTTATTTATGTTAATATGTTAATAACCTTCTGCCCGTTTGAATCTGCCCTACAGGGACCATAGTTGACAATTAAGTGATAGGCATGCGAGTCCAGTTGGGTGGCCCTGTAGAATGAGTGAGACACATAAAATGGTTTCAGTAAAGTGGAAACACATCAGAAGAGTTTTGTTGGTTAGGGAGCAGGAAATAGAGCATTAGGTGTGGAGGATAGTGCAGTGAAGTGAGAGTGTTTACATTAAATGTCCAAGATGGGCTGTATTTGAGCACATCTTGTATTCACGGAAAAGATCCAGACCAGTGGAGGTTGAAACTACCTTGCCGCAGCTGTTCAGGATACATACTGTTCATTGCAGTACCTTATCTCAGGCTGTTTATTCACATGGAAAATAATTATTTAACAAGTCTGAAGAGGAATACTAAATAGATTTACTTTGAATTATTTCATTACTGGTGAGGCTACATATGTTTTGGGTTCGTTACTCATTTACCTTCTTTATTGCAACAGTTAATATACTTCAGTTCTGAATCTTTGGTGTGTGTACACACACACACACACACCACACACACAACACACACACACACAACGTCATTTCTCCTGCACATGCCTTATCTCCATTCCCCTTTGCAAATTTGGATCTTTGAATCTTTCCCTTTTCAGTCTCAATTTGTCCCTATGTATGCTGAATGTTCATTACTATCTTGCTATAGCAAATCTCTTCTTATTTTATAAGTTTATAATGCCCTGTTCTCAGTAAGGGTTGCACTTCTCTGCTTCTATCAGACTGCCAGTCACCTTACTCCTATTATGGTGTTTTTTTTTTTCATTTTGTTTTTGTGAGCTGACCCCTTTCAATATTTCCTGTAATGCAGACCTCGTAGTGGAGAATTCTCGCAATTTTTGTATGCCTAGAAAGGTCTTCATTTCTCCTTCATATCTAAAGGAGAGCTTAGCTGGTTACATTATCCTTGGCTGGTAGTTCCTTTCATTTAATAGTTTAAATATTTTATTCCACAACTTTCTGGCTTGTAAGGTGTGTGCTGAGAAGTCTGAGGATCATCTAATGGGTTTTCTGTGTAGGTTATGTATTCTTTTCCTGGCTGCCCTGAGAAATTGTCTTTGTCATTGATTTATGTTAATTTTAATACAATGTTCTTAGTGAAGGCCTTTTTGGGTTTAGATAATTGGGTGTTCTGTGACTTCTTGCAAGGCTCCAGCTCATTCCTTAGATTTGGGAAATTCTCATCAACTATTTGTCTGAAAATGCTTTCTAGCCCTGCTCCTTTTCCTTTCTTTCGATGATGCCTTATTCTTACGTTTCCTCTCCTGATGGTGTCAGCTAGTTCTTGAATTTCTCTTTCATTAATTTTCATTCTTTAGTGTGTCTCTTCTTCCTTCTGATTTATTTCTAGATTTCTTCTATATCACTGATCCTTTCCTCCACTTGGTGAACTCTATTTCCAAAATTATCATTTCATTTTTCAACTCTTACAGTGTGCTTCATCATCAAAAATTTATTTGGTATTTGGTTCTATTTGAGAGTTCCAATCACCTTGATAAAGAACTCATTCTGCTCATCTAGATTTTTTTTTAATTCTTGAAATTGTTGATATTTCTCATTTCAGATCTCATTGAGTTTTTTCAGAAGACTATCCTGAATTCTCTGTCATTTAAGTCACATATTTCGATGTCTGTAAGCTTATTTTCTGGAGATTTTTCTCTTTGTTTCTGAGATGCCTTGTCACTTGGTTGTTCATGGTGTTTAATGGACTATTTCTCCACCTGGGCATTAATGGAAATGTATTCTACTTTTTTTTTTTCCAAAAAGAGGATTATTATGTAAAGTTCTCCTTTTAGCCTATTGCCAAGGAGGCATTTTTGTTTTGGTATCCAGTAGGTGGTCTAAGCCTCTTGGATCCCTGCTTTATATAAAACCTTAATAATGCCTCCTTTTTTTCTTATAGATGTTTAATCATGCTCTCTATCCTCAGTTTCAGTCCCTGTCAGTGTTAGCGATAGTTTCGGTAGTTTTTGCTCTGATTCCCTGAGCTCCGTGTTTCGATCTTGGAGGTTATGGGGGAAGGGGTCCTCTGGGTTTGGAATTTGGCACTGTGGCTCAGCGTAGGTTTGCAGCCACGGCTGGTAATAATCAACTGTTTTTTTTCTCTGCTGTCCCTGCTTCTCTGCTGTCTTGCTGCTTTCTCTCCTGATGCCTGAGCACTGCCACTGGCTCTCCCAAACATGGCTGTTCAGGGAAGTCACTACACCTACTCCCTCCCCCTCCTACTGCAGGGAGCTCCGGCTGCCGAGGCAGCTTCTTTGTTTCTCCCAGTCCACTGGCCAACACCCAAGGTTTGACCTGTGGTAGCTCTTATATGCAGATCCCACACTCAGACATGCTGGTGTGTGGTTTGGATGTTTTTTTGTTGTTTAGATGTCAGCTTATTTTTGTTTCAAAGGGAGAGATCTGGGGATTTCTCTCCTGCAATGTTTCTGATATCACCTTCAGTCTAGAGTTTTGACAGAACTTTAACTCAGGGCTGGAATATGTGAGAGATGACACATCGAGCAGGCAGAGAGTCATGAAGAAGGAGTAATGAAAACAGAATTCACTTGACTTCTAACCTTCTAACCATTGGAACAGAGAATGAGCAGGAAATGTTTCCATGCAGTCCAGACCAGTGTCCCCAGGGGAATCGGGGCTCAGAGGTGTGAGTAACAATGTAAACAATGTCTAAGGAACAGATAAAAGGAGATAAAAATGTGTCCTTACTGTATATGCAAGTCTGGGCTTACAGGTCTTATTTGTTATTTTGGATTCCTAAGTCTAGTTGGGACCAATGCTTCACTCCTTCCTGCTGTCCTATCTGGAGACAGTCCTTCAGTCCCAGCATCTACCATCCAGAAAAGAATTCAGACTTACCTATGAAGTCCTCTCTCTCAGAGACCTCATCTAGGTGAGTCAGAGAGCCCAGCTGATTCTGCAACAAAGAGTCAGAGAGGAAGGAACCTGAGACCTTCTACCTAGTTAGGCCCCTGAGAGCCTAACTAGCCTCATCCAGAGCCCAGAGATGGCTATGTTTGTTTACTGGGTTGACTAATTAATTATTTAACATGTCAAATTGGAGTTTTTTTGACCAACTTTGCTGTTTGACATTGAATTCCTTTATATATGTAAAGATGTATTTGGGGTAAAATATGACAATTTTTAAAGTGCATGTGCTCAATTCTATCAGTCTGTCATATTGTGTTTCTCCTAGTACTTTTAAAGGTAAAAAGTTCTAGATCATCTCCTATCTTGTGAATGGCATTCCTTTGCATTCAGTTAATGTTCACCTCTATTATTTTCCTAAGCATATGGAAATCCATTATATAGTAGAAAGTTCTACAGATTCTACTTATTGTATTTTATATCTTTTCTTTTAGAAGTTAGCCTTTGATTTCTATTCAATTTCACTTACACAATTACTTGAATCCACTATAATCAACATGTTTTTTTTTTTTCTGGGCTTCTTTTTCTTTCATGACTTTTCCATTCCTTGTTATTTTTTCTATATAGATGCACATTTTTATGGAACCACATAAGTGAGCAAAATAAGTGATGCCTCCTTTTGTTTGGCTCTCACATTATAATGAAGAGGCCCAGTACAAAGAAATGAGTGTGGTATGATGTCATGTGCTCAGGGATAAATGTGCAAGGCAAGGGGATCAATAGTTGTGGCATAAACAAGATTTTATAGAGTATGTCTGCAGAGGCAAGGAGCAGTACCAGGACTAGTGTACTCATTGGATATAAAATAAGAGAGGTAAAAACTCAAAGCCCAAGAATAGTAAACAAAATAATTCCACAAAGAAAAGTGAGAGAATGGCCAGGCTTATCCAATATTGTGCCATATATAAAAACAAGGTTGGTTAAATAAACGTGGAATAGGTACAGGAATAACAATTAAATCAGGGCTGAGGGGGACACTGTGAGAGGTCAGTGGGGCAGTAAAGGTCCAGTCAGTGTGAGATCCCTTGAGTTAAAGGGAACTGCAGCACCCATGCCGGCTGCCTCTTCTCTCTGCATCTGGATCTCTGTGGCTCTTCATTCTTGTTGCTTTTTCCTCCTTGGCAGGAACTGCCATTGTGTTTTTAGGTCTTCCTTAAACACAGTAAAAATAACAATCCATTCAATCAATTTTACATATGCTGCTTTTGCATAGTATTGCAATTGCAGCATTTCTACCATGTTACTAATGCCCATTTATGTAAAAATTAATCTTTTAAATTCATAGTTGTGACAACCACATGCTACCAGGCAATGATACACAACTTTCAGAATTTCTCCTTCTGAAACTTTCAGAGGAACCAGAACTGCAATCCCTCATATTTGGCTTCTTTCTCTCCATGTACCTGATCACTGTGTTTGAAACCTGCTCATTATCTAGCTGTCAGTTCAGATCCCACCTCCACGCCCATGTACTTCTTCCTCTGCAACCTGTCCTTGGTGGACATCTGTTTTATCTCCAGCACCGTCCCAAAGGGCTGTAAACATGCAGACTCAGAGCAAAGTTATCACCTATAAAGGCTGCATCACGCAGATGTATTTTTCCACACTCTTTATTGGACAACTTACTCCTGACTCTGATGGCCTATAACCATTTTGTGGCATCTGTCACCCCTGCACTACACAGTCATCATGAACCCCTGGCTCTGTGCTGCTCGTTTTGGTGTCCTGGATCATGAGTGCTTAATTTCCTTGTTACAAAGCTTATTGGTATTGAGGCTGTCCTTCTGCACAGATTTAGAAATTCCCCAATATTTCTGTGACATCAGGGAATCAAACTTGCCTGTTCTGACACCTTTCTTAATGACACAGTAATGTATTTAGGAGCTGGAGTGCTGGCTGGTGATCCTTTGGCTGGGATCCTTTTACTAAAATTGTTTCCTCTGTACACAGAATCCCATCAGGTCAGGGGAAGTATAAAGCATTTTCTACCTGTGTGTCTCACCTCAGTTGTCTCCTTATTTTATTTTACAGTCCTAAGAGTGTACATGAGCTCTGCTATTACCCACAGTTCATACTCAAGTGCAGTAGCTTAAGTGATGTACACTGTGGTCAGACCCATGCTGAATCCCTTCATCTACAATCTGAGGAATAAAGACATAAAAAGGGTTCTGAAAAGATTTTTGGGGGAATTGCAGGAATAAAAAGACATATTAATCATGAATGTTGTCTTTGAAAATCAGAACACATGCCAAAAAATAAAAACAGCAGATTATTATAATTTTCCTCAGTTTTGTTTGCCTTAATTTTTATCAGTTAGCTAATGCTGTATAACAAAGTGTCCTGAATGCTGTGATTTATATCATTTGGATTGTATCCTGGAAATTGTTCTGATCTCTGTTCAGATATTCATGATTGCATAAGCTGGGAGTCTCTACACTGTGTATCTCAAGCTCATTCATGATGTCATATGAGACTATAGTGTATACCTGTTAAACAAAATTTTGACAGTTCATTCATATATATATATATATTATATATATATATATATATATAGTTTAATCTTCTTGTTTACAAAAATGAGTTTATCAAGTGTAATTTGCCTCGTATTAATGTCACTGTTTTTAATTCATATAAGACACATTGTTTTTCACTCAGTGATATTTCTCTCTCCCCAATTAAATTGTGACTTAGCTGCTTGTGCTACGTGTCCTACTTTAAGCCATGTTATTAGACTTTTTCTGCTGCCATTGCTGCACATTTTTTTCTTTTTGTAAATATATTCTGACCTTCGTTAATAATTATATATGTATCAAAAGTGTAATTTAATAACACGTAATATGTAATATTGCATTGTGTGCTCACCACCCAAAGTTAAATTTCCTTCTATCACCAAATATTTGACCCCTTTCCTGCACATATTTAAATTTTTTAATTTACTGAATTGAGAGTATATATTGCATGGGTCCATTATACATAATTCAGGAAATTGTATGATAGTTTTAAGTACATTGTTATTAATTGTGAAAAATTGATATTCCCTGAGCATCAGCTCCTTATTTCTGATGGGAATGTGGGATAATAATTCTGATGAATGTGCTACAGAAGAAATTAATTTTATAGAAATAATTTTTTGAGATGAAAAACTCTTTCATGAGTAAGTATTTTGTTGGCGTATATGTGTATTTATATACTGTTTTTTAATAAATAAACATACCCACATATATGTACACACAGATAATTAGTAATCCATCTATTATTTTAGAAGGAAATTAGAGAGAAATTTGGAGAGGATAAGAATGAAAATGATGATAGGTTGAATTAATATGAAATTTTTTAATATAGAAATCAGAAAAAAACTTAAAGAAGAATTGCTGTCTTGAATTTTAATAATGAATTGTTTTCCTATCTGAATGTCCAAAGACCTCAAAGTCAGAATCACATTTACATTTCTGCAATGGGGAATTCTCTGTACCAGCTAATGGGACAAACTCTCCAAAATGATCTTAGATTTTTTTCTTCTACAAGGGAGTGTGGGTGGAGGATTGTACAAAATATCCTTACCCAGAGGTACCAAAATATATGAAATGAGATGCTTAACGTCAGTTTCCTACAAAAACAGTTATTGGATAAATGTCTGTATAGCATTGCTATTGCTGCTATAACAAATTACCACTCTAGGGATTTAAAAGAAAGAAATTGATTTGCCTATAGCTCTGAAAGTCAGAAGCCTGAAGTGAACTAAAATCATGATGTCTGCAGTGTTGGTTCCTTCTGAAGGCTTCAGAAGAGAAACTCTTTCCTCTCCCATTCCAGTTTCTCATGGCCACAAGCATTCTTTGGCTCGTGAAATTTTTCCACCTTCAAAGCCAGCAGTGTAACATTTTCCAATATCCCTGTAATTCCAACTATTCTTCCTTCTTGTTCCACATTTTAGGACCACTAAAATGGCATTAGTTCCACGTACAAAATCATAGCCAATATTTTTAAAGTCAGGTGATTAGCAAACTTATTCCATCTGCTACCTCATTCCCCTTGCTATGAAAAACAACATATTACAAGTTTCTGGAAATTACGACTTGATATCTTTTGGAGGCTCTTATTCTGCCTACTATAAAATTTTCTTAGCCATATATACAAAGGAATGGAACAAGGTAATTTTCTAGAAGTATGTAATATAATGTCAATCATAAAATTTATATAAAATATAAAACAATGAATTTATAATAGCCTTTGGAATGAGTGAATACACTATTCCTTCAAAATTACATGCAAAATAACTCTTGGTTCAGGAGACCTAAAACTACCTACGTTCTTGATTCTAACACAGAACCGCCACCTTGCTGCTCAGAGAGTGGTTTGCAGACCAGGACCTAGAGCATCAGCATCACATGGGAGATGGATTGATCCTCAGAATCTCTGGGCCTGCAAAGATTTGTAGAATCATATATTGCATTTGAACTTGAATCTTAGATAACTCAGATGCACAGTGAAGATGAAGAAGAGATGGTATAGAATAAGTTTTCTCTCACCTTTAGATGTTGACAATTGAAGAATAATAATTACTTGTGTTGGGTGTTGTAGGTGTTTGGCAGCCTCCCTAGACATTGCCAAATAGCCCAGGGACAGCATCATCACAGATTGGGAACCGCTGGCCCAGAGTTTGAAAACTGGATGCATCCTGACAGATTCCGATCAAGGCTCATCTCTCACTCAGTTGTAACGTGCGTCAGATACTAAACCCCTTCAAGCCCCATTTCTACATAAAGGTATGGAGTTCATAGTAATACTACCTCATAGAATGGGCTTTTTAAAAAGCTCAAATCATACAGTATATAAAATGCTAAACTCAGATTACTTGGCATAAAATTATTAAAGGGTATCTCTCATTATTAACAAACATTTTTATAATGAGGGCCTGTAAAACTGCTCTTAACTTGTAATATAAGTTCAAAATTCCTAATTATTTTGACAAATGAGTCAGGAAGCTAAAGTGTATGATCCCAGAATTGCATATACAAAGGAGCATAGTTCTTCTCTGGAGACAACAGTCTGTGTGCCATCACAAATCTGCTTTATAGATTAATGATACCTGGTTCTGATAGATTTCTTGGTCTCTGTCTTTGGAGAAAAATGAAGTCAGGGTTTAAATAAAGTGGTAGGAGTTCAGACCCCTGGAGAGCATGGAGTTTATTGGACACGGAGAAATAAACACTGAATTCAATTGACTTCTAACCTGGTCTTTTGGGGTCAGAGAATCATTAGGGGAAATTTCCTTTCTGTTTATTCCAGAGGCTCAGAGGGAAATCATGCTTAGAGGTTGGAATAACAGGAAGGAAATGTGTCTGATGAGCAGAGAGAGAGAGAGAGAGAGGGAGGGAGGGAGGGAGAGAGAGAGAGAGAGAGAGAGAGAGAGAGAGAGAGAGAGAGAGGTAATACTACCTCTGTGCAGTCCCTCAGCTTGTACAGCATTGGTGGGCAGGACAAGGTTGTTACTTTTGACCTCTAAGCAGGCTCAGAACTGATGCTTCACTCCTTCCTGCTTTCTCGTCTGAGGACAGAGTTTCAGTCTCCATCACAAACCATCCAGGTAGGAATTCAGACTTCCACACAGAAACTATCCTCTCAGAGACCCCACCCAGGTGAGACTTTGAGCCCAGCAAGTAGTTCAGGAAAGGGTTAGAGAGGAACCTGAGAACATTTACGAGCCACATGAAAGCCCAATCAGCCCTGCCCAGAGACAAGTGGTTAGTGTGTTTTATTTTTGATGGAGTAACTAATATATCATTAAGTTATTTAATATTTTAATAAGCATGTAACTGTAATACAGGTTTATAGTTAACAGTAAGTGATGGGCATGAGAGTCCATTTGGGTGACACTGTAGAATGAGTGAAGATGCATAAAACGGTTGCAATAAAATGAAACCACATTTGAGGAGTTTTGCTGTTTGGGGAGTGGGAAATAGAGTGTCAGGTGCAGAGGAGAGCCCAGTGAAGTGAGTGCTTGTATTAAACTTTGCATTTGACCATGTTTTGCATTCATTGAAAAGATGTATTAGAGAAGTGTTAGAAACTACCTACCAACAGCCATTCCTGAGACATACATTGTGGTACCTTCTCTCATGCTGGTTATTCACACGAAAATAATTATGTAATAAGTCTAAAGAGGAATACCAAATAGTTTTACTTTGAATTATTTCATTACTGGTGAGGCTGCATAGATTTTTGGTTTGTTACTTGTTTACATTCTCTGTTGCACCAGTTAAAAAAAAAATTCCTTTCCCACTCTCAGGTTTTTCTCGAGCGCTCACTGTTGTCTAGACTTGTAATGAAAAATTATGTCCTGCACTTGGGGAATATAAACTGAGGACTGACCCACTTGTAGGCAAAGAGTATAGAGTGATGAGAAAGAAAAGTATTGTAGTTCAGTGAGGAAGGAATTAAGGTCACGGGTTGTACCTTAATTTTTTCTCAGTTTTATTGTATTAGTTTCAAGTATATAGTACATGGGTTACACATGTGTATAGTTTATAAAACAATCCCCTATTTGCTCCTTCTCTTCTCTGGTTTTCTGTCTAGCCAATATAGGAATACTAACTGCATTCCTTATGCCATGCTCCCCAGTAGTTGACCCTCTATCAACTAGTCATTTGTACTTCTTTAACCCTTTGTTCCTTTCTCCTAGCCCCCCAACCTCCCTCCCCTCTGTTTGTCACCAAATTGTCCTCTACATGTGTGAGTCTGTTTTTGATCAGAGGTTTCTCCAAAACTTAAAAATGGATATACCTTTTACCTAGCAATTGCACTTCAGTGTATTTATCCAAAGAAAACCAAAACAATAATTTGTAAAGATCTATGCACCTGAATATTCATAGCAGCATAATTTACCATAGCAAAGATATAGAAGCAAACTGAATGCCCAAACACAGATGATTTGATAAAAAAACATTATGGTTCATGTGTACAATGGAATATTACTTAGCCTGAACACATTAAAATCCTACAGTTTGCAACAACACAGGTGAACCTAGTGGTTACTATGCTGAGTGATGCCAGACAAAGATAAGTACCTTAAATTTTAATGCATCAAAGACATCGTAGTCAGATCACATTTACACATATCCAGTGTTGATTTCACTGTACCAGCTAATGGGGTAGATAATCTCCAACTCCATTTAAAATTTCTTTTCTACTTCATGTGGGTTTTTAAAGTAAAATGCACTTAGGCAAAGGAAGTTAATGATTAAGAAGCTTCAATTCAGGTCTCTCAGTAAATTTTTTGAATAAAGGTTTGTATTATATTTATATTTCTGCTGTAAAATATTCCCATGTTATGTTTAAAACTATATATATATGTATGTATATATGTGTGTATATATATATATACACATATATACTATATATTATATATATATATATATATATAATATATATATATATATACATACATACTCTCACAGGTCTGGATGTGAGACTCTTAAACGTGTCTATGCGTGAATATCAAAATGTCTGCAAGGCTGGGTTCCTTGTGAAGTCTCTGGGGAGAATCTGTTTTCTTTCTGATTCCAGTTTGCATTCTGGCCTCCCACAATCCAAGGCTCGGGCCCCTATTCCTTCTTCACAGCCAGCAGTATAGTATTTTCCTCTTGTGTCCTCTTCTCCTGTAGAGGATCATTGTGATTGCCTTAGTCTCACCTGGATGATCCTGTCTCATTTTCTACCTTAAATTTAGCTTATTAGCAACACTGTTCCCTCTGCTACCCTAATATCCCCTGCTTTAAAAATATCACATTCAAAATCCCTGGTGATTAGGATGTAGACATCTTTCAGAGCTTTTTCATCTGCACACTATGAAATCTTTTGCAAAAGTGTATGATTATGTTTCACTCAAGTGTCCTCATATAAAAGAAACAAACAGAATTCATCACAACCTCTGGAGTAAGTGAATACACTATTCATTCAAAATTACATGCAGAAATGATTTCTGTGTCAGAAGACCTAAAATTGCCTACTCCTGACAGGACCTCAGCCTTGGTGCTCAAACAAGACCCCAGACCAGGACCTGTAGCATCAACACCACATGAGAGCTTGTTAGAAATGCAGAGTCTCTGGGCTCTGCAGGACCTCCTGGATCTAATTCTACATTTTTCAGGATGATCCTTGTTGATTCATAGGCACGCTCAAGTTGAAGTACAGGTTTCTGAGGGAAAGTATAAAGCATTTTCCACTTGTGTGTCTCACCTCTCAGTTGTCTCCTTATTTTACTGTACAGGCCTAGGAGTGTACCTCAGCTCTGTTGCTACCTACAGCTCACAGTCAAGTGCAGTAGCCTCAGTGATGTACAATGTGGTCACACCCATACTGAACCCCATCATCTACAGAGGCACAAAGACATAAAGGGTGCTCTGAAGAGATTCTTTGGGATGGCAGCTATAAAAGTGATAAGCGTCCGGAGGCTGAAAAAGTGCCCTTGATTCCTGGCTTCAACCATCACAACCAGAAACTGTGATCATGCTCCTTTTATGTATGTGCTGGAATTTCCATTTGTGGAGTTTAACTTCTAAATATAATTTTAATAACCACTTTATTAAGCTTTCTACTCTGTCTGCTGTATAGACAGTATTTTTTTTTCTGTCCTTTTTCCTGCCTTCACAAAGTTTTTTTTTTTTCCAAACTTCATCAGAAATATTTGGAAATTCATGCTTATTTCATGGGCAACATGGATTTCTGAAGAATGGTGTCTTCTCAAATGACATATATCAGTGTAATTTGTTCTTGTTTTACAAATAGACTCATCATTACACATGTAGCAAAAAACTACACTTCACTACTAATACCATGCATATAATTCCATTGCAGGAAAACCTGAATTTACACTTTTCACTTTTGTGTCCCTCGATCTTTCTACATCAGTACCTTAACCACTATTCCCGATAATGTAGGTTTCATCATTGTTCCCTTTAAATCTCAGCCTGTTGATAGTGATGCTATAGGTGAGGAAGGCCTGGGTCCTGGGCCTGGACCCCTTCTGCTTATTACTCAGACCAGGGTACACATTGTGGCTGAACCAGATTCTGATTGAAATTACAACCACCACCAGGGAACTATGAAAAAGCAGTTTATTACTCACAGGTTCTGGTGAAGCTGGAGAATTAATATCCTCAGCAAAATAAAATAAGTTTGTAAGTTAGTTTACATTAACAGCCACTGGTAGGAAGCCACATGGCTCCCTGTTAACCATTATAGAAAGTGTTCAGCTGAGAACTGACCAGTTAAACTGCTGGAAGGACAAGTAACCAAGTCATGGACATACTAATAGCATGCAATGAGTGAGAGCACAAGACATACAGCTCCCACTCCTGCACACCAGGACAACCTACTGACTAGCATTGTTATGTTGTATTTCACCTCACAATGCCAACGAGCACCTTACCAAAATCTCCCTGAATCCAGACAAGGCCACACCAAGAGGGAAACAGATGACCAGGTGATGAAAATTAACCACTCAACCTAATCAAAGACAAATCAGTGAGACCCACCACCCCAAACACCTTACTCAGGATTACTCATGATTTCCTCTCTATAAGACTTCTTGTCTGTAAGCCACATGGAAGTTCAGACTTTTGAGAACTGGCTTTCCCACTCTCCTGGGTGGCGTCATTTTCAATAAAATAGCCAATTTTTCTTCAATGCAAAGCCTGGTAGCAGTTCTCATTCATTTGCTGTGCACACAGGTGGGTGTGAACTCACTTTTGGAGGGTACACAGCACACCCAGGGCCACAGTGGAAGTTCTGGAGATTGGAGATAAAAAGATTGGGGCGGGGGGCAGGGAAGAGATGTGGGGGGGGGAGAGAGAGAGAGAGAGAGAGAGAGAGAGAGAGAGAGAGAGAGAATGGACTAAGGGGCTCTGTCTTTATTGAAGTCCAGTGCAGTGTTGTTAGTATTTTGTGGATTTGCATTTTATTGGCAAATTTAAAACATGAATGGAATTAGGGCATGAGAAGTAAAAGTGGGGTCAGTTATGTAGGTTTTCAAGATGAAGACCTCCCTTGGTTGGGTGGCCTGTGTGCTTATCTAATCATTCAGTCATATAGCTGGTGATTCAGACTAACTGGGGCTTTAAGCAAACATAATCAGTCAGAAGGGTCTATGAGATGAGCTATGGCTTATGGAACTTCTTGCAATCTATGTAATCACAAAAAGCCTACACACACAACAAAAAAAAAACCTACAGAAAAACTCTGTTTATAATAAAGCTCTATAGCTCTATCTTCCTTTTCCCTTCTATAAATACCCCTCCATCCTGGCACCGAGGCCAGAGTATGCACACAGCTTGCCATGTCTGCATGCACTGGGTTGAAAGCTTTCTTTTTCCTGAATAAATCCTATTTGGTGATGAAACAACTTGTTGATATTAGTTTTTAGTCGACATTTTGGGCGCCTCTCTGAGATTTCAAGGAAGAACAATCAGATGGTGTCAGGGCAGATGGGCCACCATGGAGACACTTGGGCTAAAGGCATGCTCAATAATTAGGAAGCTTAGGGTGAGCCTCCTGGAATGGAGCTTCTGCTTTGTGCATTTTGAAGTTCTCTGCACTTTATTTAGGAATTGTTCAGGGGATTTTTTGTGTGGTGTTCATGTATTAGCAAGGGCTTGTCTGTTTGTCCCTCTGTTGTCTGTGATTACTCAGTTTGACACATTGGCCTGATTTCTTTGGAAATGGGTTGTTCTTTGGGACAATGGCTTTTGCCTAAAGATCCCTTTGGGTCACAGGTTATTTCTACTGAAAATTAGTCAGTTTGGCCCCGTGTTAGACTGCTGTCTCAGAGAGAGAAGTACCACCAAGTTCAGCCTCTAACTGGGCTCCCTGAGTTCAGTTATTTTTCTAAGACTGGTTCTTAGCTTTCGGCTTGGTCTTCTGGAACTATTTAGAGTGAGGCTGGCTGGTGTCTGACTTGTAGGTTGCTAAAGCTGTTGTAATTTGTCTTGGGCCCTTTGCTCTAGAGAAGAGTCTCTGAAAAATGAGATCTCAGCTATCTAAATATTCTGTGACTATCCCTCTTTTGCCATAGATGCCAGCAGAGGACATAGTTAAAAGCCACCAGCAATTTTCATGAGCATATTTAACTAAATGTGCAAAATTGAATAAAAGTGATTCAGAAAATCAGTGGCCACTCTGGGGAACTTTTGAGATTCACAAATTTTATTTTCTTAAAACTGTATTGGACAATAATAACACTAAAATACATAAAAAGCTGAGTGTGATGCCTATTTTGAATGGTATTTTGAGGCTTCTGAGTAAGATCAAGAATCTGAGGTTGCCTATTTTGAATGGTATTTTGAGGCTTCTGAGTAAGATCAAGAATCTGAGGTTGCCTGAAATAGTCTTAAAATTAACAGAGGCTACTGAAATTTTAAAGAAAGACAATGGTGTCTGAAGCCACGTGTTCTCCCTCTGCAATGCTGTCCTGCCTTCCCCCTCTCCTCCATCATTTCAGGATCCACTGTCAGGTCTACCCTATTCTTTTACGCAAACTTTGCCTCAGGCTTCTCCATCTTGCCCAAGTGCACCTCTCCAACCTCTTTGCCTCACGCTCCACCTTCTATGCCATCCTGACACCACTTCTGCCTTCCTTACCTTTAGTTCTGCCTCTGGTGCCATTTTCTCTTGAATCCTCTCCTAATTTCCTTCTTCTGAACTTACCAGTACTTTCTCATTTTAGATTAATGTCATGGGGATCTTAACATACTCCAAGTTTCATATGTCATCTTAACTAATGATGAGTTTGGAGCCACCGTACAGGAATTCCCTAAGGTACCTGAGGTTCCCTACAAGTTTCCTGAAGAATCAGATATTATCATTCAGACCTATCAGGCTGGGTTCTCTGGTTTATATTGGCTACTTCACGTATTCATTGGTGAAGGCCAGGCTCGACGCTGGATGAGAACTACCAGATGCGAACATCCCCAAAGCGACTTAGAAGAACAATCCTCCAATTTGGGGGAAGAAGCTAGAGAGCTTGCACAAAAATTGCACCAAGCAATTCCCAAAGCTTTTGCAAAGTCTGCTGATTGGAGCAAAATTCACACTTGCTCCCAAAAGTCTGACTAAACTGTTCATAACTATTATAATAGACTTCCGGTCATTTTTAGGAAAAGTCTGGTTTCAAGGTGTTGCTACTATTTGGGTATCTTTAAATTCTTTGTTTATTAAAAGGCTGAAAAGAGATCTTTTCCTCCTTGTTAAGATAACCAGCATGAAATAGGAGACTGTGGCTGCCCTGGATATGGACATTCGACTCGTCATCCTCTAGATGAACCACCATAAGTAAGGTGGCCAAGATTTTTAATTTTCACACTCAACAGACAGAGGCCCTATGTGAAACTAAAAACCTCCAAACTTTTGCCATTATTGCCAAAAGCCAAGACACTGGAAAAATAATTCCATGAGTGTAAACATTTCATATGCTCTCAGCCTTCTCATCAGCTGTCTAAACATTTCAATCAGTTGCCTTACTTCCTGGGAAATCCTTTTGTTAACCTCTTCCCATACAACTTTCACTTTGTAATAATCTTAATACAGATACTCTTCTCCCTTCTGAAACTGAGCAAGCACCCCACATGTGTTTGAACCTGACCTCATACACTACACCTCTTGATTATTTGCAGGAGACTCCTCTAGGTAGAGCTGATTTCTCATGGTTTACAGATGGTTCGTATGTAAAAAATGACAATGGTAAGTACTGCACTGGTGAAGCCGTTGTAAACCCCTCTGAAGACATTGAGGTGGCATTTTTGCCTTTACCAACTCCAGCACAGCAGGCTTAATTACCTGACCTCACTCAAGCTTGCATTTTAATCAAGCACTTATCGTGACTGTAAATATGCCTTTGGAGTAGTTCATGACATTGAAATGTTATGGAATCAACCCGGTATCCTTACCTACAACAGAGATAAAATTATAAATGGTCAATATATCAGGAATTACTGGATGCTATACTTTTCCCTATGCTTTATCTGTTATTGAGATTCCAGGACATTATAAACTTGACTCCTTGGAAGCTAAAGGAAATCACCTTGCTGATGTTTCTGCGAAGAGTGCGGCCCTTCTAGCCATCAGCAGCAGTCAAATCTCCATCCTGCTTTAAAAGACATATATTTCCAGTTGATAACTTTGAAACACTGCCCAGAGAAGCCTAAACAATTAGCTCTGAAAAAAGAAAAACAAGAATGGAAATCCAACAACTGCTAGTTTGATAAGGAATGAAAGTGCTGGTTCAGACCAAATAATGACCCATCTACCATAAACTCTAAAGTTTCTACTCCTAACTACTGTACATACATTAAACCACTGGTCCACTGACAAAATTACAGCATCCTTGAATCGACATTGGAAGGGGGGGTGATATTAACCAGGCCACAAAGTGCCTACCTTTAGAGTCCTGCCTGTCCAAAGGACGACCCAAGGAAGCCTGTTCACACTGCCCCTGGATGGTTTAATTTGCCTAAGAGACCATCTGAGGTTTGGCAAATAGATTTCATATAGCTTCTCCCATCGCATGGACACAAATATGTTTTAGTCATATGTATGTTTTCTCGCTGGACAGAAACTTTCCCTTGCAGACAAGCTAAAGCCTCTCCAGTGCTGAAGTCCTGCTAGAGAAGATTACTCCCACTTGGGGAACTCCTCTCCAGCTGCAGTGTTGGAGGATCCATTTCACTGGTCAGCTGCTCTAACAAGTCTGCTGTTGGGCCCATTCTCTGACATTTCCACTGTGCTCACTGTCCTCAGTGAGGTTTAGTTGGACAGACTAATAGCATTATTCAGATTCAGGTGGCAAAATTAGTAGAAACTCTTCAAATACCTTGGCAAAAGACATTGCTTTCGTCTTTTAAATCTCAGTTCTACCCCTTTGGCGGCTCCTAAGCTTTCATTTTATTGAGATAATTACAGTACACCCCATGCATTTGGCTCCTGCTTCTTTTGATCCACAGTTGGCAAAAAGAGACTTTCTTCATATTGTAAAGTAATTACTTCTATTGAAAATAATCATGCTTTGATAGGACAATCTTTTCACAGTGCACTCCAACGAAGGTGAAAAACTCAAAATCCATACTCGATAACCTGGAAATTTTGTTTTCTGGAAAGGTACCTCAAAAAAGATTCCCTCTAGCGTGTGTGAAGGGCCCTTGCTAGGTGCTGTCGACTGACCCTTGTGCCACTAAACTCCACGGAGTAGACTTTGGGTGCATGTGTCACACTTAAAGTTAGCTCCAGACCCGGACTGGACTTGCACACTGTCTGATGACTTGAAACAAAAGCTGTTCAAAATTAAAGTGGCTGACCTCTGAAGGAAACGAATGGTCAAAATGACTGAGTCAGGCTTGTACAACTCTTTTCTTACTATCGATTCTTACTTCATTTCTCTCTTTTTCTTGGAAGAAATATGTCCTTGTTTATGTCTTCAAAGCTAAGGGAAAAAGGGGGAATCTTTTCTGGTTATTGAATCTGTCAACAAGAACTTTGATCTATCTAAGAGAATAATGATCTTTGTTTCATTATCTACAGGTTTGAGCCCCTGGTTTAAATTCATCATCGGACTAGGTTGTTATTTCAGTTTTAAATTTTTCTTGTTGTCAAGTTTTGCACCTGTTGCCTGTTGACCCTGGACATGAGCTGTGCTCAATCCATGTACCTTCTCTGTGACAGGAGAGATGACATTCAGAAGAGGTCTTCCTGACACTGTAGGACAAAAAGTTGCTGAGTTGAAAAACTTGATTGTTGATCAACAGTGCTTTCATAGAAAAATCTCTATCAAAATTGGGGAGTGATAAAGATGAACTGGAACTATAAGGAAACATAATTAGTCAGGAAGGTCTATAGGAGGAGCCAACACTTATAAAATTTCTTTCATTCAGCATATTTGTGAAGACATTGCACGTGAGAACCCTGAAGGAAGATATCGATTTTATAATAAACTCTATTGTTCTAACTTCTCCTTTCATTAACTTCATTTTCCCTTCTATAACTATCCTCCACTTTGACACACAATCTAGAGGATACATGTGGCTTGCCATATCTGCATGCTCTGGCTACAAAACTTTCTCTTTCCCAAATAATTTTTTTGGTGATGAAACACCTAGCCATATTATTTTTTAATTGAATGATACACAGACTGTTTTTCTCTTCATCCATTTTCCTAATTTCACAAAGATTTTCCAACCTTGAACAGAAGTATTTGGAAATATTATATGGTGCCAGGTGGGCACTAGACTTATAAGGGACATCGCTTTGCAAGTTACATAAATGTCTAACCATATGCTTTACACTTAAAATAATATAAAATAATATTCAAATGTCAATTATAATTGACAAAAAATTGTATGCAAGAAAAAGGTGTTGTGTAGTGGCCAACTCATTATGGTTTGTATCCTGGGACATAATAACAAAAGTTACTCTTTATTCTTTGTCTCATAGGGTACGACTATCCTGGTTTACTGTACTTCTAAGATTTACAAGAGGGAACTGCTTGTAAATTTAACATAAAGAATTCTTTTTCTAAGTCTCAGGGACCATCACGAAGAGGTACCCTGTGAGACTGTAAGAGCTGGATAAGAGGAACTTCATGGGCAGACAAATCTGACTCTATCTTAAAGTAATTCTCCCTCTAAATCAAACATGAACCTGGTTGCTCTATTTTTTTTTTTTGAGATTGAGGCATAAACAACAAAAAGAGGGAAATTATAACCACGGACAAGTTCAAAACAGTCCTATCCAATTAACAAGAACTGAGTTGTTTTCAGAGACAATAGACCAAGACTGCAAGTCATGCAGCCTCGCCATGGGCAGAGGAGAAATATTTGACCACAATTGCACCTAGAACTCAAGTCACACCTCCCCCTCACATCCAGAACCAAGGACCAGGACATATCTGGAACTCAAACATGGAACCATTTCAGAATCTAAGTGTTGGTTATCCAGGAATATCTGCTTTTGATGCCCTTTACCATAATGCCAAGTTCCAAATTCCTTTAAGTAAAACTTGCTTTATCAGCACTTCAGCATACCTGTTCCCCCTAGCCCCTTTAAAACCCTTAACCTATTTCAGCAAGCAAGGTAAATTTGAGGCACCATTAGGTCTCCCATCTTCCCACTTGACACCTTTCCTTACCGTAAACCACCAGTTTTGAGTTTTGGTCTTTCAAAGCTTTGGGCACACAAACTTGGGTTTAGTAACAAGAATAAGCGATGTTATGCAGACATTTATCCAATAAATGTTTTTGAGAAAACTAAATTTAAGCATCTACATTCATTTTGCTTTCTTTGTGCAAGGGTATTTTGTTTTGAAACACCCATGAGTAGAAGAAACAATTAAGTCAAATTGGAGATCTGCCCCATTAGCTGGTACAGAGAATTCCCCACTGCATAAAATAAACTGTGGTTCTGATTTTGAGACTATTGGACATTAAGATAGAAAAATAACTCCTTAAAATTATGATGGGGCTTGATTCTGGGAAATGTGGTGGAGTGAGAGACATCCTTAGATCTCTCCCTTTAAAACAACAATAAGCGGAACATATCTAAAACTCAACAAAAAACATCCAAACTGTACACCAGCATGTCTGAGCATGGGACCTGCACATAAGAGCTACCACAGGTCGAACTGCAGGCATCAGGCAGTGTACTGGGAGAAATAAAGAAGCTGCCTCTCACAGCACCAGAGCTCCTGCAAAAGGAGGGGAGAGGTGAACGAGTGTTCGACTTCCTGATCAGCCTGCCTAGAAGTCTCAGAACTTCTAGCAGCCGACAGCAGGGCTGTCATCAGGAAGAAAGCAGAGATGCGGGACAGGATGCAGAAAAACAGCAGTTGATTTAACTGCTCTGCATCTAAAAGAGAGGCTGAGCCACAAACCCGCTCGCCAACCCAGAGAGCCCCTAACCCCATACCTCCTAGACCAATCAACGCAGAGCCAGGGGAATCTGAGCAAAATCTGCTGAAACTGTTGGAACATTGACAGGACCTGAAACTGAGAGCAGCAAGTGTGATTAAATATCTACAAGAAAATAAAAAATATATATTTTTAGGATTTATTTAAGCAGGGATTCAAGAGGCTTAGACACACCTACTGGAAACCAAAGAAGAGCCACCTTCTCTGCAACAGGCTAAAGAGAGACTTTACATAATAAATCTTCTTTCTGGAAAAACAACAGAATACACTTCCATTAATGCCCATGCAGAGAAATAGTCCATTAAACACCATGAACAACCAAGGTGGCAAGGCATCTAGAAAAAAAGAGAAAAATATCTAGAAAATAAGCTTACAGACAAAGAAATACACTTAAATGACAGAGAATTCAGGATGGTACTTCTGAAAAAAAAAACTCAAAGAATCAAAAACAGCTCAAATCAACAATTTTGGGAATCAAAAAAAAAACAACTAGATAAGCAAAGCAAGGGATTGAGACCCTCAAAAGGAACCAAAGAGATCTTCTGGAGATGAAGAACACACTGCAAAAGTTGAAAAATGAAATAGCAAGCTTGGGAAAGAGAGTTGACCAAATGGAGGAAAGGATCAGTGATATCAAAGGCAGAAATCTAGACATGCATCAAAAGGAAGAAGAGAGAAGCCAAAGAATGAAAAATAATGAAAGAGAAATTCAAGGACTAGCTGATACCGTCAGGAGAAGAAACATAAGAATAATGGGCATTACCAAAGGGGGTAAAAAAGGAGCAAGGACTAGAGAGAATTTTCAGACAAATAGTGGATGAGAATTTCAAATCTAAGGAATGAGGTAGAACTTAGAATTCAAGAAGTCAACAGAACACCCAATTATCTCAACCCAGAAAGGCCTTCACCAAGACACATTGTATTAAAATTATCAAAGTGAATGACAAAGACAGAATTCTCAGGGCTGCCTGGGTAAAGAACACAGTAAACTATAAAGGAAAACCCATTAGATTATCATTGGTATTCTCAGCGCAAACTTGACAAGCCAGAAAAGAATATTTAAAATATTAAGTGAAAGGAATGACCAGCATAGAATAATGTATCCAGCTAAGCTCTCCTTTAGATATGAAGGAAAAATTAAGACCTTTCCAGATATACAAAATCAGGGAATTTTCCACTACAAGCCCTGCACTACAGGAAATACTGAAAGATGGCAGCTCACCTAAAAGAAAATAACAAAGCAAAAAGAAATACATGATTAGTAGTAAAGTGAGTACAGGCAAATAGAAGCAGAGGAGTCCAACCCTTACTAAGAACAGGACATTATAAGTTTAAATAATAAGAAGATAATTATTATAACAGATAGTAATGAGCATTCTGCCTACATTGGGACAAACCAAGATAACAGTGACTGAAAAGGGGAGGATTAAAGATCCAAATTCATAAAGAGAAAATGAGATAAGGCACATGCAGAAGAAAATGCATAACTGTATATATGTAACTATTCTTTTATATTCGTAATGGTAACCACACAACAAAGATTCAGAACTGAAGTATATAACAGAAAACAAGAAAAATCAGAGGCAAACCCACAAAATCCAAACAAAATAAAGAAAACAGAAACACAAAAACAAGGAAGCAATGGAGACACCAAGCTACTAGAAGTAAAAGATAAAAAAAGCTATGAGACCTCATATTTCAATAATCATCCTAAATGTAAATAGACTGAACTCACCAATAAAAAGGCACAGAGTTGCAGAATGAACCAAAAAATAAAACATATGCTGCCTCCAGGAGACACATCTCAGCTCCAAAGACAGACTCAAAGTGAAAGGGTGGAAATGATATATTAAGCAAATGGCATTCAGAGAAAAGTGGCGTAGCAGTACTCATATCGATGAAATAGACTTCAAAATGAAAAAATAAAGATACTGAGGAACACTTCATAATGATAAAGGGATCATGTGCCAAGAAGACAGAACAGTTATTAATATCTATGATCCCAAACAAGGAGCCCGAAATATGTAAAGAAATTACTAACACAACTAAAAGGAAAAACAAACCAAAATGCTATCATAGTATAGGAAATAATACCCCACTGTCAGATATGCACAGATCATCTAAACAGAAAAGCAATAAGGAAATAACATCCTTAAATGACACATTAGAACAAATGGACTTAAAGTGACATCTACTGAGCCTTCCATTCCAAAACAGCTGCTTATACATTCTTCTCTAGTGCACATGGTACATTCTCAAGAATCATCCACATACTGGGACACAGAAATACCTCAATAACATAAGAGGGTTGAAATCATATCAACCATATTCTCTGATCATACTGCTTTGAAACTAGAGATCAAGTGCAAAAAGAAATCAATAAGAACCACAAATACATGGAGATTAAAAACATGCTACTGAAGAATAACTGGATCAGAGAAGAAATAAATAGATCAAGGGATACATAGATACGAATGATAACAATAGTACAACATATCAAAACTTTTGGACATGGCAAAAACGGTCATAAGAGGAAAGTTCACATCATTACAGGCCTATCTCCAAAACAAGAATGAGCCCAAATAAACAACCCAATGCTTCATCTTAAAAAACTAGAAAAGGAAGAACAAATGAAGCCTAAAGTCAGCAGAAGGAAAGAAATAATTAAACTAGACCAGGAATAAATGAAGTTGAAAAAAAAAGAACAATAGAAAAAAAAATACAACAAGGAGCTGGTTCTTTTGAAGGTTAATAAAATTGAGAAGCCCTGGCTAGACTAACTAAAGAAAGAGAAAGGACTCAAATTAAAAAAAAAATAGGGATAAAAGAGGAGAAATTACAACTGACATCGCAGAAATACAAAGGATCATGCAAGAATATTATGAAAAAATGTATAATAACAAATTTAATAACCTAAAGAAATGGACAGAGTACTTAGAAAAATACAGTCTTTCTAAACTTCATCAAGAAGATCTGCAAAATCTAAATGGACAGATCAGCAGTATGGAATATGAAACAATCATCAAAAACTTACCAAAAAGTAAAAGTCCATGACCAGATGGCTTCACTAGTGCAGTCTAACAAACATTCAAAGAAGATTGAAACCTATTCTCCAAACTCTTCCAAAAATCAAAAGGAGGCAATACCCCCAACTCATTTTGACTAATATTACTCTGATACTGAAACCTGGTAAAGATAACACAAAAAAAGAAAACTGTAGACCAATATCTCTCATGAACATTAATGCACAAATCCTAAATAAGTTACTAGCAAACCGAATACAGCAACATATTAAAATGATTATACACCATGATCAAGTGGGCTTCATCCCAGAGACACAGGGATGGTTCAGCATATGCAAACTGATTATGTGATACACCACATAAACAAATTAACAAATAAGAATTATATGATCATATCAATAGATGCAGAAAAAGGCTTTGACAAGATACTGTATCCATTTATGATCAAAACACTTAACAAAATCGATATAGAAGGAAAGTACCTTAACATAATGAAAGCCATCTATGACAAATCCTCAGCCGACATTATACATAATGCTGAAAAACTAAAAAGCTTTCCTCTATGACAGGAATGAGACAAGCTGTCCACTATCACCACTGCTATTCATTTTAACATTGGAAGTTCTAGAAAGTTCAATCAGACAAGAGAGAGGTATAAAAGGCATCCAAATAGCAAACAAAGAGTCAAACTGTCACTATTTGAGGATGACATGATTCTCTACATAGAAAACCCTAAAGACTCCACAAGAACACTACTAGAAATAAGCACAGTCAGTACAGTTTTTGAATACAAAGTCAATGTTCAAAAATCCATAGTGTTCCTATACTCTAAGAAGGAAGTGTCAGAAATAGAAGTGCAAAAAATAATTCCTTTTGCAATTGCAACAAAAAATAATAAAATACCTAGGAATAACTCTAACAAAACATGTGAAGGACTATGTAATCAAAAACTACAAGACCCTATTAAAAGAAATCGAAGAAGATACAAAGAAATGGAAAGATATTCCATGTTCTTGGATTGGAAGAATCAACATAGTTAAAATGACCATTATTACCTAAAGCATTATACAGATTTAATGCAATCCCCATCAAAAGCCCAATGGCATTTTTAAAGAAATAGAACAAAAATCATCAGATTTGTATGGAAGCACAAAAGACTCTGAATTGCCAAAGCCATCCTGAGAAAAAAGAACAAAGCTGGAGTTATCACTCTGCCAACTTCAAATATACTACAATGTGAAAGTAATCAAAATGGCATCGTATTGGCAGCAAAACAGACAGATGGACCAGTGGACAGAATAGAGAGCCAGAAGTAAAGCCATATATATATGGGCAAATAATTTTCAACAAAAAAACCAAAAACATACAGTGGAGAAAGGAAAGCCTCTTAATAAATAGTGCTGGGAAAACTGGAAATCCACCTGCAAAAGAATGAAACTAGACTGTTGTGTATCACCACACACCAAAATTAACTCAAAATGGATTAAAGACCTGAATATAAGACCAGAATTAATAAAATTTGTATAGAAAAATAGGAACTAAACTCATGGACCTTGGACTTAAAGAAGACTTTATGAATTTCACTTCAAAGGCAAGAGAAGTAAAAGCAAAAATAAATGATTGGGACTACATCAAATAAAAAGCTTCTGCTCAGCAAAGAAATCGTAAGGTAAAGAGACAACCATTTAAATGGGAAAATATATTTGCAAGGAACACCTTCGATAAGGGCTTAATATCCAAAATATATGAAGAATTCATACGACTCAATAACAATAACAACAACAAAACTATCCAATCAAAAATGGAGAGAATTCATTGCCTATCCTATTCCAGTTTCTCATGGCCACATACATTTCTTCTTTCCTGCCTTTTCTTCAACTCTGAAGTCACCAGTGTAGCTCATCCAATCTCTCTCTGATTCCAGCTATTATTCCTTCCTGTTCCAATTTCTAGGACCAAGGTGATAACAATAGTTCCACCTGCTTAATTAGAGCCAATGTCTTTTCTTAAAGTCAGCTGATAGACAAACTTATTCCAAGGGCTTCCTTACCTCCATTTCTATAATAAATAGTACATACAAAGTTTGCAGGGAGTAGGATGTAGCCATTTTGAAGGTCCTTATTCTGCCTACTACTAAGACTTTTTCTGAAGTACATTATTTGTTGATATTGAAAGGCCTTTATAAAAAAGAAACAAACACAGAATTTGTCACAGCCTCTAGAATGATGCACACAGTCAGGTGTTGATAAGGACATTTTGGTCAACAAGGGACCACACATATAAGGTTGATCCCATAAGATTATAATGTGCTGAAAAATTCCTATCGCCTAGACTTCATAGCCTTGGTAACATCAGAACTTAAGGCATTACACAAATGCTCATGTGATACAATTTCCTGCAGTGCACTGTAAAATAACACATTATACAGGTCTGTAACCTGGAAAATGCAAGGGAACAGAATTGAGCAGATGTCAATTTGCCATAAAAATTATTTTAGGCTCGTTAATTTTAAGAAACAGCAGTCATAGGAGAAGCTCTGAAATCCAACTACAAGTTACACTTCGTAAGGAACATTTGCATAGTAAGGAAAACCTCCAATGTAAGGGTGTCCCTGGCTGTACCAAGAAGGGAGGGGGTGACCTCTAGAAACTCATCAATGAAGAAGACAATGATTTACAGCTGCATAACAACCTTATCTCATTGACTTGGCTTTTTCTGATAACCTTACATAACTGACTATACCCATCTCCAGCACCTTCTATCTTTTGCTAAAATGGTAGTTAAGATGATACCTCAGGCCATTCTGGGGAGTTACTCAGTTTTTTGGATCTCTTCCATGTATACAAAGGAAATACATGTAATTAAACTTTATTGGTTTTCTTCTATTAATCTGACCTTTTGTAACAATGATGTGCCAGCAAAATACCCAGAAGGTTAGAAAGAATTTTTTTATTCCTCTCAGAGCAATAGACTAACCACATAGCCTAGGTGTGTAGTAGGCTAACCATCTAAGTTTGTGTAAGTGCACTCTATGCTACCTAACCTACCATGCATTTCTCAGAATGTTATCCCCTTTGTTTGATGGTGCATGATGGCACACATTTCATCCAAAATTTAATGCAAATCAATTTTGGGTGAAGATGACAACTTACATGATCAGAGGTCCTCAGCTTTACTACTCACAGTGTCCTCAGACCAGGAACTGCAGCATCAGCATCTTCTTGGAGCTTGTGTGAAATGCAGAGTCCCTGGCCCCAACAGGACCTGTTGAATTAATATTTGCAACTTGAACTACAATCCTGCATGAGTCATATGCACATTAAAGT